>CAEFZX010015522.1:0-18407 GCA_903066825.1 Alfaro cultratus | reverse complement strand
GATTAGGTAATGCATTCAGCAAGTACTTTTACTTTTAATACTTAAGTATTTTTAAAAGCCAGTACTTTTTTACTTTTACTCAAGTAAAAATGTTAATGTGATACTTTTACTAGAGTACATTTTTGTCTGTGTATTTGTACTTTTACTTAAGTACATTTTTTGAGTACTTTATACAACACTGGACTTTATGGACATACATGGTAAGGAATTCAGTCATAGCATATTGTAGTAACTACAACTTTCTTTTAAATAGCTTCTTTTAACTTTGTGCTTCCTCTGATCTCCATTTTAAATCCCTCAGTTATATAGACAATTACTAACTTTTAGACTTTTTCACATTTTAACCACTTTCACACGGAAAAGCGTTGTAGAAACCATAGTTTGTAAGTGCTTACATATGGTGTATTAGGTGACAAAAAGAATATATTTTTTTGAGTTTTGAACCAGCTAGACGCAACTTAGACGCCATCAAGTTTGAAAATGATCCAAATCTGGTTAATAGACAACCAGACTGCAACGCTCTGCTGCTATAGTACTATATATCAATTATATTAAGTTATGTTTGCTAAAAGCCTATAAACATGCATTTATCATGTGTATTTGAATGCAGTCAACAATATCTGTCATTGTTGGATAGAAAAACAAAAATAAGAGTTTAAGAGACACAGAAACAGTAAATGAAGTACAGAAAGATGAAGCCCTATTGTGTTTTCATGGAAGTTTATGGGATTAAGATAAAACAACCAGATGATTTCTGATCTAATTAATAAGACTGTTGGGGCATTTATAAGACTAACTGACAACATCTTTTACTTTCGAATAAATTTGGCTCAGGTCAATCTTTGTGAATGTCTTAATCCCTGAAAGACTTTAAAGCCTAAAGCAGCTACAAAGAGAAACCAAAGGAGCCAAACTTTTCAACAGGGATGAAAAAGCTCCTACAATCAAGCTTGTTCAAAAGCTCCCAACACTTCTGTGGTTTACATGAGACGCCAGCAACAGTTATTCCCACTATGAAGTCACCACACATCCCATTACAGTTTTATTCACTCTCTAACCCGTCATTATCTATGTTGCCATGGCTCCCCACAGCCATGAGAAGTAATATCAAAATCTAAAAGAACCGCGGAAGAACTGGCACTGGGACAGAGAACAAAAAAAGAATACAAGATAGTAACTCCTCTGACTGTTTACCTAATTAAGCTAGAACATGGGTGTGTTTCATTCTAGAGGAGTATATGGTACAAATAGTGCTGCAGCACAATAAGATCCATGCTGGGTTGATTTTCAGAGGAAGAATGGAACGTGACAAACAGGAATAAGCAGAGAGTTAAAAATCGAGCTCCTCCTCCTGCTTCCTCCCTGTGGTTTTACTGGCATCTGGAGAAATACACAGTTACGGGTCAGAAACAACCAATCACAGGCAGGAGGAATGTCTTACCGCTGTCAATTATGCTTATGTACGTGCTGCTCCAAAGACACGCTGCTTGTGTTGCTGCTGTTAAATTATTGAAACTGCTGAGGGTACTATCTTATCCGTTGTTATATAAACAAATATAGTTGACTATATAATTATTTGTCAGATCTCAAATAGTTATATAATTGACTCATTATTATTAGTTGAAATTTGAATAAAGCCTTGAAAAATGTTTTCTATTTTATAAAAAATAAAACAAAGTAAACATTGTTTTCTGGAACCTGATTTAAAAAGTCAAGAAATTTGCTAATATCTTAAATTAGGTCTTTGTTGGTATTGTTGGACAGAGGGATTCTGGGAAAAATTTCCCTCTCTGTCATGTTCTTTTTAGATGTAACACATTGCGCAGATCTGCTTCTTTGTATGCTTAGGGCCTATACCTTCTGGCAGTTTTACGCAGGAATATAATTCTAAATATATATATATATATATATATATATTTTTTTTTATACAGTATATAGATTGATGTCTTGTGAAGTTCTGGACTCAATATGATTTCTTAAAACTTTTGGCCTATGGCTTAACGTTGCCTCTATGGCTGTGGAGAAAGAAAATGGTTATTTAAATATCCCATTATAGCAACAACCCAGATCCAGCATAGGAACTGGTCCAGTGGGAAAACACTGCTGGAGGTATGAAAGCTTCAGTTTTACCCGTAGGAGAGATGAATGGTTTTTCTTTAGCTGTAGGAAACATGAAGTAAGAACATAAGGAGAGGCAGAATGCATTTTGACAAGGTCATAAGAAGGTTAAAGGGGAACAACCTAACAGAAGGTAAGACCTGAACAAGCTGCATCTGAACTGACAGGAGAGGGTATGCAACAGTGTTAAATATATTTGCATTAAGTCCAGATTTGCATAAAAATAGCACTATTTTTAAACATGTCCTGCCTAAGGCTGATATTTTCTTATGCAAGGATTGCAGAGAAGGAAGAAAAGAACTGAGTCGAGTATCCAGAAGTGGCTGGATGTGTGGCTAAAAGGCCAGCAGAGGACAAAAGAGACTCAGGATCCCCTAAAGAAAAAAAAATCTGTAACATGAACTGCGATTCTGGCACTGAGATCAACATTTGACATTCTGTTTCCAAATAATTGGGAACTTTCTCATTCGCTAGGGGCTTTGGGAGGGAAAGGGAAACTACAGGTCAAGCTGAGGGAAAGATTAAAACACTGGAAAGGATTTTACAAGGTTGACAGAGAGAAGGAGGAAAGACTGCAGTTTGAACTCATCCGATTAGACATTTAAACAAGACAGATGGACCTTTTTTAGATTTATTTATATGGGAAACGATGTGCCGACCACTGAGTCAGAATGAGGTAAAACTCATGGAAAATAGCTACATAACTTAATTGGTTGCCATTGCAGAACTTCATTGTTTTAGCTTTTACATCACTGGGTGGAGAACCCTCAGAAGGGGCAATGCATCAGGGTTGGGGAGGACAAGGGAAAAAATATCCTGTAAACATTAGTTAAATGATACAATTTTACTGGAATTCATAAAAAAAAAAAAGAAAAACCTTGGCAGATTAAGCTGAGCTGTTCTTCACAGAGCTGGAGGAATCTGGATAAGGTTTGAAAGACATAAAATGAAAACCAAGATCAATATCTTGAAACTCTTTTGGCTTTGCACCAATTTTCTCTCACAGTTAAAGCTGGTGTGTGTTCAAACCACCTTAGGGGAAATTTACACATTCACTGTCAACTGTGGTTGCACTTTGGAGGACACTGGCTTAAGCTTGCAGCTCCTAATTTGCATTAAGCTGAAGTCATCTCAGAGGAGTCAAACAAAGACCTGTCAGTTCAGAAAAGTCCAAACAAAACTTTTAAACTCACAGTTATTGATCTTAAATCAAGATAAATTAGCAACAACATGGAAGCAGCTTAAATATTTGAATAAATCAGTTTTCACTATGCTGACATCTTTCTTTTTCAAGGTCTGAGCAAAGCATCACAAAATCTACAAACAAATGATGTTTGCCTGCTTTACAAGCTTATCAACATTGTCCTCTAAATGAGCATTTAGAGCATTTACAGCAAAGAGCATTGCTGAGCAGGAAAGTGAACTTGGTATGTTCTTCCATGCAGCTTGTGACATCTGGCTAGCAAAACATAAACACCTAATTTGGCTTATTTCTGTTTGCTTGTCACATTTACATATTGTTTCCCGCCGAGCTGTCTGCGCGACTCGGCTACATCCCATCATTCCTGCTGTTTTATACACACTGAGGCTGCTATCGACGCAAATGACTCATTCAGAGAAGATCTACGGATCCAACTGTACCCAAAACCTATTTGCATAAACCTCTGGATCCCTGGAGAGCAGTCACGACACCATAAACTGCAAACTAATTACTGATTCACAGATGGGTCCCTTGTCACATTTAACTGCAACCACTCGCTGAAGCTGAAAGGGATGTTTTCAACAAAACTGCTCGGCTCATGACCCTGACAAGAAGGCAGTAAATCAGCGCTACAGAAACTGTTTGCTCTTAGGAGGTTAAATATGGACATAAACAACCTCTTACTGCACCAGACAATAAAAAATAAGGTGATTGCAGGGGCTTTGTCAATCAGGAGATTATTTATTTACCAATTACTGTGAAAAATATATGATGCTTGGGAAACATATCAGCTGGAGAGACAGATTTTCACCAGGATTTACAACGTTCGATGGAGAGAGAATACATCCAACAGGCTAAATATCTGGTTGGCGTGCAAATTGTGAAGTCAGAATACTTGGAATGACTTAAAAACAATTATCACGCAAACAATTCATTACAATATTATTATTGTAGCCACTGATATGTGATAAAGAGGATATGGTTATCAGGATTATTACACTTTAAAAGACTCAAACTAGCTTTAGTTTGAACTATAAATAAATGTTTTTGATAAATTAAAGAGCCTCCTAAAAGTGTACACACCTTTGTTGAAATGCCAGGTTTTTGTGATGCTAACAAAATTTACATATAGCATGACATTTACCTCTTATTCTAAAGAAAACACAAGAAATGTAACAGAGGAAAAGATATATTATTAAAAGGCTGCAATACTCTACCTTCATAACTATGCACAGAGTTAAACTGATTCTTTGTTTAATCACATTTGGATTCAGTTTCAGCATTCATGCCTTTTGAGTTCACATCTACAATAAGTTCTAGTGAATCTGATTACAGTGAACTGAAGTTCAGCTATCATAGGATTCTCCTGAGATTTACAAAAAATATTTTCAGAGAGGTTGCAAAGAATGAGAAAGATCTAATTGAATAAAAGTTTCAATTAGATCCTAGTAGGAGAAGGGTTTAAAAATGAACATCATTACACATAGTCTGTCACAGTGAAGGGAGTGACAGATAACTGAAGAAAATATAGGACAACATGTTCTTCCTTCATCGTCTTCACAATAATAAAGGACTGTTCTCCCGAACTGGTTTAAGAGGCAGCCAAAAGACTAAATGTAATTGTGAAGAACAACAGTTTGGAAAAGCACTGGCTGTGCTGGTAGTAGTAGTCACGTGTCTGATAGAAACCTTGAGGAAAAGAGAGTACAGAGCCTAGAAAAGTTGAAGTTGTATTAAAATAAATTTAATTATGTTCTCACACACTAATAGTTTTGCAAAACAGACTTGGTAAATGTTGCCAATTCAAGAAATGATATGCTGATAAACTCCAAATGAGAAGACTAAATCCTGAGGTCAAAAGCTTCAATTTTGTATTTATTCATCATATCTGTAAAGTTTGTTTTATTTATTTTTTTTGTTGCTACTATATGTAGAAAAGGTTTTAAAATAATTAACCGTGATCTGACTTGACATTTTAACAGGGGTGTGTGAACATGTGAGAGCCACCGGAAAGAGTTTTGGTCCGACGTTGTCCACTTTGCATTTGTCATGTTGCCTTTATCTGCTGACATTTTGCCTCAAAAACAAATGGCCTCTGGAGACAATGAGAGTTGAGTGAAATTATATATCTATGTTAAGCTTTACAAAACATTTCTTGGCCTATTAGTCTCAGTAACATAACATTTTCAAACTTTAAAGAATGACATAGCTCTATAACAGAACAAACCCAAGACCTAATAAATTCCTTCAGCATCTGGTTTTGTTCTGCAAGAAAGAAAAAATTAACACTCAAATAAATTTGATAGAAGTATATTAAAAATAGATTAAGTCCATATTGGTTTTTCTTCTAAAATAAGAGCATAAAGCAGTCAGAGGTATCTAAAGTTGACAAAATGCAGAAATGGAGAACTGTCCTCATTAGAGCATTTAAATGCTAAGCCATTTGAAAAGCTGTGAAAATCTGCTTTTACATGCAAACAGGTTTACAATCTCAGCTGTGAACGTCATAGTCAAAGCTTAGATAACCTACAGAGAGGCACACACAACCAAAAGTTAATTTCAGCAAATGTTTTTGTGCGTTGTTAGGGATGAAGTAAGTTCACAAGATCCAGCTTGGCAAAAACAAACAGTCGCTTTGCATGTGAGTGTGTGTGTGTTTGTGTGTGTGAGTCTGTGTGTGTCAGCCCTAGCCTTCTCAGCAGCTGTAAATCTTCCCTGTGTTTCACCTCTGACCTAATTCCACCTCTCGATGCTTTTTCACCTAAAATTGATCTCTTAGACGCTCATAATCTTGCATGTGTTTTCATGATGGAAGCATGAAACCCCCCTAAAAAATGGACACAAACGGCTGTTGCTGCTCAAAGCTTCTCTTAATTACATCAAGCTGCAACACACACGCGCGCGCCAATAAATTTGACCTGGCTTGCTGAGTCGTTTCCATGCTGGCAAGCATTATAAGGTTCTGACTCATTCTCTCACTCAGTTTCTCCTCCACCTCCTCTGTTTCTCTCCACTTCTCACTCTGTTTCAGTACATCTCTCCACTTCTTGTTGACAATTTTTTGTTCTCTTTACAAATGTTTGATCCTTAAGGCTCTTTTGCCCTGCCTTGGTTTCTTTATCTTGCTACATCTGTCTTTCTGACATATTATGGAGTCAAAAATGACCGGATTGCATTAACAAAAAGGTACTTATGAAGCAAAAAACTTTGAAATAACTACCCAAACTGACTGTGGACAGGTGTACAGATGGACAACAGGTGTGGGATGCTGGAAACTAAGAGGGACACTGCAGGGAAATGCAAGACAGATTACAAAGCCGCTCAATACACAAATCTCCCTACTTCTTTCCATGCCACACACCCTCAGTCACCCGCTCCCTCTGCTTTCTCATCTCTTTCTCCGAATATGGTCCTGATTCTGCGGCGCCTGAGGAGGAAGTGGTTTATGACACTGTCAGATCACATCTGTGAGAGGGACAGAGGAGCCAGCGCCGGAGATGCCACAGATACTTTACAGAAGAAGGCCTAGCTGGAGAAACTGACCGAGGTTTAGAGCTAAAATGCTCCAAGATGAATAATGTGGAAAATAAGGTCTTAAAACTGATCCAAAATGTAAATATTTTTCTTTCACTGAGTGAAGCTTACCATGTCTGCATATGATTTGTAAAAGAAAAGTACATCTTAGTTAAAATACAGAGGTGGCAACTTGTAACTCTAAATAATCCCCATCGACAGGCTCATAATTTTCCTTTAAAAGGGTTATGAATTGTTTCTTTCACGTTCAAAGCAGCCTTTCTGGCTTTAGAAAAACTATGTTTATGTTTAGCTCCATGCGCTCGGTCCAATAGAGATGAAGATGACAGATGGTTTCTCATGGAAGAGAAGCTTCATGAGAAACTGCTCAGTAGGTTGACAGAATAAACTGAGTGAAGATGCACAGCGGTGTGCTTGGAGATGGACAATATGGAGCAAATTAGGATAACTGAGCAGGAGGAAAAAAACAAGTCGTCCAATAAATTGTCCCTTTAATTATTGAGATAAGTGATAATGTTGTCATTTTGAGACAATTTTCAAGTAATATATTGATGATAGGGCAATTTTTCCCTTTCAAAGACCAGGTTTTTCTGCCAATATTCATTTGTATTATTTCCAGCTGCAGAACCCAGTAAGTTTTAAAAGAGGTGTTGGGAGCTAACATCCTTTTTTTCCACATGACAAAACAGTTTCTCTACAAAAAAAAGGACAACTTGCCTGCTTTGATTAATCTTCTTAATTGTATACTTATTAATTAAATACTGACATAACATGTTGAACTTCAAGCTGCTCTGATACTTGGAAATGGTGCAACTTTTATTGCATGAGGTTGAAGTTTAGAAAATGTTGAGCAAATCAAAATTGGGTAGAGTGTAATTCCTGCAGCGGTTTGTCTTGGCTTCCTTCCAAGGCAGCACAATATCATGCATCACTTGACAGAGAATGCTTACAGCCAGAATGAGTCCAGTTTCACCCATCAAGCCTAACATTTAGCCTTTACCCCTGCAGGTTGGGCAAATCCATGCCAATGGTTATCTGGGGTAGAACGAAAGGAATATGCAAGTGCTTTGCAAGAGGAATATATGGAAAATATGTTAAACAGAAGAGTCATATAAAATTAAACATGTTTAGGTTGTGTTTTCATTTACTTGTGTTCTGTATGGTAGAATATTTTAATTCTGGTATAATTCTATTTTACATTTCAGGTTATGACAATATTAAATCAATCTACAGTGATACTTACACATACATTTCAATATGTCTCTCCATTTTATTGTAAATTCTAATTTACCTGGAGAAAATTCACTCCTACAATAAACCGAAATCTGTATTTTATGTATGAAAGAGACAATAAGGAACATGTGTTAAACTCAAAGCCCAGGGGCCAAATCTGGCCCACCACAGCTTTTTATGTGGACCTCTAAAAGTGAGAAGGATGCATATATAGAAACTACAAGATGAAAGTAGTGTGCTTACACATTAACTTATCAGTCAAAATTTTGTGATTCCAGCAATTCACGTAAAATCAGTAGATTTCTACACTTTTTCAAGCTGATGCATAATTGTGAGTTTATTGCATATTTTTCACAAAAATGGTCAAAAACATTGGGTTTGGTCAATATTTAACCCCCACCTGCAGGTGGCAGTATTTCTTACTTCTACATCTGTAATCATGTAATGAATAACAAAAGGTCACATTTACCATCTTACAGCACAAAAATCACAAATTTCTTTAAAATATTTCTGAATCAGTGATTCTGATTGCAAAAGAAATCACAAAAACAATCGTTAAATCCTGGAGGTGTTATTACATTTTAAGATGCACTTATCAAATGGAAACACAGATATTTATTAATATTTTAACAGTTTTTCAATACATTCTGGCACAATCGGCCCTTTGAGAACACTCATGATCTTGATATAGCCCAAAATGAAAATGAGTTTTGCATCCCCGCACTAAAGCTTTATTTTACATAACAGATAAAGTGCTGAATCTACAACAATTTGTGTTTCAGTTTAATTTGGTACACATACAGCAAAATTCCCAAGCTGTATTTGAGAAAAAAGCTCAAGTTTGAGGATATTTTGTTATTATATAAGAGTGGAGTGCACTGTACTAAAGAGTTATAGTGAGCAGGTCCAAGGTCCAAACAGCAGTTCAAACATTTATCTCATGCTAACGAAGCAGCTTAAGTTAAGCTGCAAATGCCAACAAATACAAACACACACACAAGCACAAAACAAAATGAAAATGAGGAATAAATCAAATGAATGCTTCACATACTAACCCAAGTCACGTGTAATCCTACATGCAATCATGGCTTCGTCCACAGAGAACCATATTGGTCAGCATCTGTGCCAGTGCTCCATTGACCCATATCTTGCTCTTGCCCAGAAGTCAAATGCCTCTCAGTATCTCTCTGACTCATTCTCAGGAGGCTCATCACTGCTACTAACTGCTGACAGACACCCAAAATATGCTATAAATATCATGGACACTAGTTTGTTTTTTATAATTACTGTATGTTTTCTGTTAAGAATAAAATATTGATTGTTTATTTTACTCTCTGCAGTTTTCAGTGTCTTTTTGTATTTTTTTTTACATCTTCAACACCAGTATTAATACAACAGTGGATGTAAGAGTGTTGGATCTTTATCTTTTTGTGAACTAAATTATTACATTATTATAGAAAAGCTATAAGAAGCTTGTAGGTCATGAAATATGTGTTTAAAGCCCACATCAGCTTATGATAGTGAACATGCAGCTGTCAATTTCTCCATATTATGGATTTTCTCCCATTCATGTTCATGTGAGTTTTAGACCCATCTGTAGAAAATGTTCCCATTTTCTCATAACATGGGAAAATGTCTTGCTATGAGTGAAATAATCTGCCAGTGCTTTTTCTGATCAATATTATAGAATTATTGATGTAAAACAAGCTCCTATATCTTGCTGAAAAGTTATACTTGTAAGCTAGTTTTGTCTTATTTTAAGTGTACTAATATGTTTGCACTTGAAATTACATCAAAAGTACTTGCTAAGATTTAGTGTTTTTCCAGTGTGAGCAATTCAAATTTTCCAGGTCAGAAGTAGGAAATTCTAACCTTTAGGTACATATTAAACGCACCTGTAAAGATACAGCCGGACTCACACTCAGAGGGGAGACAGGCTGGCAAACGCCACTCAGTATAATCCTTCAGAAACTGCATAAAGCAAAAATAATCGCATAACATCAAATCAACTCAGCTTATGATAAAAATGCTGTGTTCTGACATACAGAGTTTGGGGTTAAAAAGGCAGCTATAGGATGAAGGTCATGACCACAGGGGATAGGGATAAATCTCTAAGTCCTGTTGTCCCCTGACTTGAGGTCCCTTGAGGTCATAAATCCTTGACTTTGTTCTATTATTGCTAGTAGATCTGACCTCTCAGTGATATTTGCCTTTGTAGCATTTTTTTTTATTCCATGCTTTTTAAATTTTTGAGAGAATTGTATAGACAGTGTGAACTAATTAATATCTGTATTATCTGTTCCAGTCAGGAAGTTGTCTGCCATTCTGCATAAATCTGCATGGTAATCTTTGCAGCTGCTCACTAATTGGAAATCTTCCTTCAATGATTGGTTAGTTCATCCATTTTATGATTCTGGGAATTGCATTCTAAATCATCTTTTAATCTGATAGGGCCTGTCACTGTCTTCTTTGTTTAAATGTACATGGCGCTACATTAAACACAAATATATTCCGTTGGAATCACTGCATACTTTTAAATTATTCCCAGTACAGGTTCAATCTAATTTTCTAATATTTTCAAGCTTAAACCAATCATTTTCTAACCATATGCTGACAAAGGAAGACTTTCAGTACAGACTGTCCTTTCATTAAATGCAAATTCAGGACAGCAACTCCTCAACAGTCACGATCAGAGTATTAGAAATCACTCACAGCAGATATCACCTTCCCCCCAATCTGCAGCAGCTCTAATCCTGACTCAAGACTCCACAGACACACACTTATTGTTAAAGGTGACCTATTCTGCTTCTTTGTACAGGTTAGGATAGGTCTATGGGCTTCACAAAAAAAATGCTCATTACATTTTTTGTACCAGATAATTCTTCGATAATGAGATTTCAGTCTGGTCAGTTCTGCCTATTTTGAGCTCCTTTCAGAACGAGCTGTTTCAGGGCCTCTTGCCACTTTAAATCTAAATAAGCTGCTGCTGGCCCCGCCCCCTTCTTAATGTTTATAATGGCTGCAAACAGATGCAAAATTATACAAATGTATATTTCTGAAAAGCAACAAGAATGCAGCAACTGGTTTCTCAATGGTAAGTAAACAGCAAAACATTTATCTTTCCCAGTAGCCATTGTACAGCAAATGCAGCAGAGAAACCAACTGAGCAAGTGCTGGAGCTCCACTGCTTCGGTTGCTAGGTTACGGGGTTGGGCTTGGCTAGGGTTGCTAGGTAACGGCGCAGTGCCCGTCAAATGTGACTCAACAATTGGAAGGTTTTAGAAACAGCTCATTCTCCAGACACCTAAACAATTAACTTATTACCAAAAATGAATGGATGTTTTTTTAAGTGCCTGGGTTGTTTTTTTAGAAGAAGCTGAGATTCAAATGAAAATATAAAAACCACCCGGTGTGTTGGCTAAGTACACAGCAGTCTCTGATCACAGCATATTTGTATAAATTGTTCTCTTAATTTGAACCCTAACCCTACTTTGACCTCCACAGTACCTTTTAACTGCAGTTGCTCTATCTGATTGAACCCTGAAGAAAGACAGTTCATAAAAGAACCTTAAAGGACTCTATTCATGGACAATTTGAAAACTGTTCACTTAACCCAGCTGACACTAGGGGTGGGTAATATCTAAAATCAAATTTGTTGAGCTTTACATCATGCTATAATTATATTCCCTCATCCCAAACATACTTGGAGTGTTGCTTTGATTCTTTCATGCATATTTGTCAACCTTTCTAGGATTCCTAAATGCTTCAGTCGCACCTTCCCCACTCAGCTCCTCCAAACTAGTGGCACCAGCATTAAGCGAACACGTGGTGCATATGCTGAGCTCCTCATGCAAACTTCTCTGTTCAACTTTCCTAAGAAAAGTTGTAAATGAGAAGCACATTTGTGGTAATATGCTAAAGGCAGAGTGCCAGAGAAGGAGCTTCTTAAGAGAAATCAAATTTCTTTGAAGTTATGTTTGATATCTACAGCATTTTTATACCAACTGAAGGTGACAGTTTCTTGATTATGCCTGGAAAATACATAATTGTGCCCCTTTGAAAAAGTATAAATTTGTGAATAAATTAAACAAGGGGAGTTTTGTACCTGCAGAAAATCTCCTCGCCATCCAGCTGGTAGCACTGTCCTCCGTTGAGGCAATAGTTGGGCTGCATCTCACAGGCAGAGCGGCAGCTTCCATTGATCAGCTGGTAGCCCACTCTGCAGCCATTAGGCGAAACGTTAGGTGGAGCACCAGGATATGGTCCCCCAGGGATGAAGGATCCAGACCCAGGGACCCGAGGCCTGGAGCGAGCAGGAGGCCCTACAGCCTCTCTGAGGTCTTCTTCGGTCTCATAGGCATCGGTTGTGGTACTGTAGCTGTATTCGTCAACAGTGGTAGTTATGCCGTCGTCATAGGGTGTAAGGTAGTCGTAGTTTTCTGGCATTGCCCAGGAAGTTGCCTCTGCGCCTTGCAGCTCGTGGGCCAGAGATGATGGAGAGGGTGGGGCGAGGTTTAGGTTACGCCCACGAGAGGATGGATCAAAGAAGTCCACGTGAAGGACGTCCGGGTTGGAGGGGTTAGTGGCAGCTGGTGGCGGGGCAGTAGTGGTGGTAAGGTGGTCCAGGTCAAACATGGCAGTTTCCTTGACATGGATCCAAGGTGGGTCGGTATGTGGCAGACCCTCCTCCTCTTCATCCCCTTCTTCCTCTCCTTTCACGACGTCCTCTCTGAGTGGGTTGCTAGGCAACAGAAGATCTGTCTCAGCCGAATCTGGGATGATCTGGGGCGTCGCTGCCACGCTCACTTTCTCCACCGTGGGAGCAGGAAACATGCCGCTGCTCTCATTGTCGTCCTTGTCGCCGCGAGGCATACGACCCGCCCTCTGGGTCACGGAGCCGATCGGAGCAGAAGTGGCAGAGGTGCTCATCCCGGTTACTGTTGCCATGACATCATTAACCTTTACAGGGCCATCCTCCTCGATTACTGGAGAAGTGGTATTGACTTTATTGTCTGGCTCAGTAGCATTTATACCAAGAACCATCCCTGCAAAAAGAGAAAAGTCTTTTAGTGTTGAATATGTACAAAAAAATACTTACACCATGAAGCATAATGTCAAAACTTTTGATTTACATTTTCAAGGGAGTGGGTGGAATTATAAACTTATCAATGTTCCCACTCTTTGTCCACCTACATAATCTTACATTTATAACTTGTATAGTCCATACATATAACAACTAAACCCATATTTCATGGGAAATATAGTATCCATTTAATTACAATTAAAGTGGATGAAAAATCCTTATTTTTATATCCAGCAATAATCCTATGTTTATATGACATTTGAACAGTTTTATGTTTGAACATTGTCTAAGTTCAATATTCAAATTCTTCCACAGTTTGGCTCTACTTACTGATACACAAAAGTTTTTCTAGTTCTGAATTTGTATATTTTAAACTATGATTTCCTCCTTAACTTGTAAATTTGCTCTTTAGTCTTAAACAATTTTCTAATGTTTTCCGTTAACTGTTTCTTTTTTATTTATTTATTTATTTTTTTGATTTTGTAAAGAGTTACAGCTGCCTACGGTTTCACTATGTTAAAGACTTTTTAATAAGTTAGATCGTACAAATCCCATGTTAATGTTTTCTAAATATCCCCACCTTATAAATTCAATCTTTACAGCAAGATTTGTGAAGATTTCTAAATGCAACAAAATTCACACTGATTTGAATTTATTCTAACAAAAGTTGTTTGTGTCAAATACAGAAAAAATGTAGTTCTTAACTTGGTTAAAGACAAAGTGGGACAGAAGGACAAGTACACTTACACGTGCCCTACTTTCACTTATTGCTTTTAATCGTGTGGGAACTAAAAGCACATTGACGCAATTTTCGGTTTCTTGCCAAATAAAAAATCATCAGCTCAATGGGTGGTCTGGGTTTAGTCTGCTTCTATTCTTAAGGATGCTTCATACATTTTTAGAAGAAGAGAGAAACCTGGATTGGAATCGCACCGTGAAAGCATCCACACTCTGCGCCTATAAAGCTGTGATGTTGGGACGAGCAGAGAACAAAGTCCTGCACCATCCAGAAAACGATGCTGCCTTGATGGCAATGTTTGCCAAGTTAGAGGTCCACTATAGCCCACCACATCATTAGAGATGCACTAAGATATCAGAGATTGTTCTTTTATCAATCAGTGACCATACCACAAGTAAGAACTAACAGTTTGCAGTGTGGAAGCTGTTTCTTTGGGAGGAAGAATCAGTTATTGATTTTTGTCATCAGTTGTGTTTAGATTTAAGAAGGCATTTGAAAAAGAAACTATCCTCTACGGTAAGTACAAACATGTATGTAGTTTACTTATGCTGCAAGTAAATAACAATGAGAGAGCAAGAATTTCACCAGATAACAGGAAGCCAGAAGGAAAAACAGCAAAGTTGTTTCTTTTTATCATTTTGTCTTTCAGTCTCTGTCTGTTGTGCACCAGGTTGGATGTGGAAACTGCTAATATGAGACACTAAAGCCAGCATAAAACCCCAACTCCATAGTCTTTTTGTCTTTGTTTTATATAATGCTTAATTATTTATTTTCTGCCATGAGTGGTAATGAATTGTTTATAATTAATGATCGCTCATGGCAGAAAAGCCAGAAAAGGGTATTTGTTTGCTCATAAAAAGAACTAGTCAAAAATGTGTAATGTCAAATCTCAAAACTGCACGAAAATCTGTCACGAAATTATGTGAAACTTTGTTATACAATAATAATAAAACTAATAATACAAATTCAACCCTTACACCATCAAAACCCCTGACTTTCATCTAAAAATTCACAGTCAAATTTTCCCAGGAACTAAAAAACCCGAAAGATTAACATATGTGACACCAGACATGTCTTTATGTCTGCAGGTACAAAAGGTACTGACGAATAATTATAAGTGAAAAATTCAATCCAGGAACCAGAAGCTTAATATAAATGAAAGATCTCAACACAAACATCATCTAAATACTCTAGTACCCAGTGAAAACTGTTCTAACAAAGAAAAAATGAAAAAAACATCTTCAAATAACCTACAAACAAAATTTCACTTGATTATTTATTACATAAGTTTGATTCTTAAACTATCATGAAAAGTTCATGGTGGTTTAGTATTTTTTTTTTTAAATGGTAAAAAAAAAAAAACACAAAAAAAAATCGTTAGCATTTTTTCATAATCTCTGATTAGAAAACAAGTCTAAAATCTGAAAATGAAAAAGAAAACAACAAAAATAAGAGTAATTTAAAGTGTAACTAAAACATAAACATTACAGGAAACTGTTATGTCATTCAATGTGAATCTCTCTTTAAAACACCTCCTTCTCAAGCATCCCCTGGTCTGCCACACTGTTACTTCATGCTTTAAACTCTTACGGATTACAAAATCAGCAGAACAATCTGAAGGCGTCTGGGGGATGAAGCAAATTAAAATGACACACAATTGGCTGTATCCTCCAGTTGATTACTTCATCTGAGGGCTCGGGGACCCATGCAAAAAAAAGCAGCTTTAAGGGTCGCTCCCACTTCTGGATTTAAGGAATAATTCACTAATGTACTTCAATGGCGTGTAGCTGGGATTAGGGATTACTGGTTTGAAGAGGGAATGGATTTTGGGGTTCACTGTAGGGGTGGGGGCTGATGATCTCAGAGAGACTCAGACAAAACAATGTCTGGACAGATGTAGGAAAGCTGTAACCTAAATAAGTAAAGATAACACCAAATAAACTGATCATCAACAGATACAACTGCAACAATGCTCCTTCTAACGCATAACACCAGGAGGGACTGTAGATTTATCTATTAGGGTGTTTTCACAACTGATAGTCCAGTCAGAATTGCAGCGTAACTCAGCTGGTACTGTTTGCTTTTACACTCCACTGCGTCAAACAAATCAAACCCTTAGAAAGACCTGATTCCCAATTTGTCCACTAGTGGCGCCGCACCAAGAACCACTGAAGGAAACAAAAAAATCTCAGAAAGAGACATGAGAGTAACTTCCTTCTTCATGAAATGCAAAGAAAAATAGAGTCAGATTTTAGCAGATGGAGGATTTCTCTTTGGCAAACGGCCATGAGATATTTCTCCCGCTAGAGCGACTTTGGTTGTATTTACCCAGAATGCTCTGCTTTTGGAGCATCTGCTTGACGTTCACAACCAGACCAGAGTTTACATCAACCGAATCAAGATCTAGGTTTGTAGGCAGACCAGAGTTGGCTTTTTTGGTCCAAATCAGTGTTTGATTGGAGATTCACATCTCCTGAAATGAACCATACTTTCTAGGCAAACGCACTACAGTTAAATTAAAGTGGACTAAAGAGGGTTGGTGTGAATGCACTCTTAATGCTGACGTGACGTCACTTAAACAATAAATCAACAGAGAAGTTCAGACAAGTCACCAGTCCATCATAGGTGCATCTTGTGTGCGTAGACAGACAGGAATATTCCCCAATCTGAAGGAATATTGGCTAATAAACATATTATCTGGACAGAATACTGAGCTAATCCCTTGCAGTTGTTGCTATTAAGATCAGTAGAATCAGATTAGTCAAGGGTGATGATGAGGAATAAATCACTGGTAGTTTGTGTCTGAAAGAGAAATTGCTTTGTTTCTCTATTCAACTTTCCATTCTTATTTTTTATTTTATTTTTTTTGTACTTTATGGTTAGCCTCAGTTAGCAAAACCTCCTCATTTGTTCTAATGAAAACATAAAAAATGTTTGTATCTGAGACACACTAAATTACCAAACTACACATTTAACAGCCAATAAACCTATTTTGGATTTTATGGTTTCATATTAATCATCTGGAGGATCTTTGAACATTTTTCTTTATTTGTGAACATTCTGTACACATCTCAGCAGGAATGATTTACCTACACTGGCAAGAAAATAAAATCAAAGACCTCCTGTGAGTTTAAACATAAATTTGTAGGTTAAAAGTTATTTTCTATCATGCTGAGCTAATCAGGTTCTTGTGCTCAGAGGGTAGAAACTCTGTGAACATCAGCCTTGATCTGGATGTTGATTCCTGTACTCATTTAGTACCAAATTTCTCTGCCTAAAACCAGGCCATATTTAACTTCTGCAGTTAATGCTTCTCTATTTTTTAAACACAAACTGCCAAAAAGAAAATCATATAATTTGTCTTGTGTGACTGACTGGCTCTGCCTTCATTTTATGTACTTATTTATTTTTTGCCAATCCCACTCAGGGGCTGGATTTATGCAAAAATAAACATCTACAGAAAGGTCTGTTAGGGATGTTTACTTTGAGCAAACGTTAGCCTAATTTTAGGCTACATATTAACAATTTGAGGTTTTTTCTGTTTTGGTGAGCAGAACCAAAAGACCTTGTATTGCTGTTCATCAAGGGACTCAAACTGATGTTTAATCAAGGTTTCATAGTAGACTCGACAGCTTGAATTAACACTATAGTGAGTCTGGCTACCTTCTAGTGTCAAGACAGATTTGGTCGAAAAATAAGGAAAAGTTAGCTATTATTTCAGCAACTCACTATTTTAACTTGGCACAACAGACTCAATCCAACTGAGGCAACAAAGTGGACAGACTGCAGCAAAAAACCTATAAAAACATTTTCTACACTAACTGTTCCAACTTCATTATTCAATGTCTAAAAAACAGAAAACTTATTATGTCTATGTTAATAGCTTCATTTCTGTCTGCAATAAAATCTGTTTAACTGATGTTTAACCTAAAAAAGATCAGTATGCCAACAAAATACACCATCCAACGTATGAGCAACAGTAAAAATTAGAAGTTACTGTTTCAGACTGGCAAAAAGTAACCAGTGGTTGGGGCTTCAAGCCCATCATCATCTCCTGCTGTGAGCTGCAAATGCACTGCTGGTCCCATAAGAAGCTTTGTTTGATAACCTCCTCCTAATAGCATATGTGAGGATCACTGCTGACTGCTGTTAAGTTTAGTCTTGATAATATGTTTGTCAATGCAGGGACAACTTACTGGGTCCGACCTTCACTGAAGTTATGAATGCATGTTCTGGAGACAATGATGTGGAAAAACAAAACCAGCACAACTTTTTGAGCCTCTATAACTGCATTATTTTCCCATTTCCCATGCCAGTCACACTTTAAAGCCTATATAGCCAAGTTTATTTCTATATCCCATTTCAGCAACAAGGCAATTAAAGTGCTGTACACCAGGGGTGCCCAAAGTCGGTCCTCAAGGGCCGGCATCCTGCATGTTTTAGTTCTCTCCCTCGTTTAACGCACCTGAATCAAATGATGGCTTGTTAGAAGGCCTAAC
>CAEFZX010015521.1:0-19448 GCA_903066825.1 Alfaro cultratus | reverse complement strand
TATTTCCACATGTGTTAATTCATAGTTTTGATGCCTTCAGTGTGAATCTACAATGTCAATAGTCATGAAAATAAAGGAAATTCATTGAATGAGAAGGTGTGTCCAAACTTTTGGTCTGTACTGTATGTGAACAAAGCAACAATAGCCTTGACATGTTCGAAAAGGAGTAGGAAGAAGTACTTATCAACTCCTACCCCATGAACTATGTTTTCAGATGTTTTCAAATGGACCCCATTATTAGATTATTATTAGTAATTATTAGTTGATAGTAATTAGCTAATAATAATTACTATTATTATATAAATATATATTGTATTATACCTAAGTATAAATAAGCGGATATCTGAATAAGCGGATACCCAGCAGTTACATGCCGCTGTATATAAACATTATTTGCCCTGAATCCCTGTATTCATCTATACATATATGGATACATTATGTGAATTTATATCCACCCTTGTACAGTTTTATTCATTTGAAGCTTTCTTACTGTTTCTAACACATTATAGCACACATGAATCTACATAGATTCATAAATCTAAGGGTCCTGAACATACATCAAAATTAGGGTTAATCAATGCACAAACGAGATGTTTTCAGGACATTTTTGTGATACATCTGTCTTTATGTTAAGATTGATCATTTTTTACAACCTAAAGGGATTTAGATGTCTAACAATACCAAAAATAATGCTACATAAAAAATGGCCATATATTTCTGAGCTACACAAGTCTGTTGACTGGTGCAAAGGTGTTACACGTAGAAGACTGTGTCACAGCTGTTGCTCAGACTAAAAAGAAACGTTTTAAATGTCTCTTTACTGTACTTTTTATGCACTTGTGTGTGCACGCGCGAAGTCTTGATAGATTTGTGATGAGGCCACCATTGCCTTTCATCCTAATGGATACCAGCTGACCAATCACTGTGCAGAGACATGGCCAGAGATAAGGCTATTGGAGCTGGGGAAATTCTAGTAAACTGCCTGGGAGAAGGACCTCCTCTGCTCTTACTCCTTCCCCCTCATTTTCAGCTATCAGCAATCAGCCTGGGTTAATAGTGAGAGCTCAAGGCTGGTTGATTGAAGCCAGGCTACACATCCGTCAAGACAAAACTCCGTGTTGGGTCACATTTGAGACCCGAGCCGTTCACCTTCATCTTCTGGCCTGATCAAAACATGCACACTTCACCTCAGAAGGCGAAATATGTTTCGTGACTTTTTAGAAGATGAAGGACTGAAAGCTAATGGCAATCCTGATGATACCGCACCATCAGTCAAGCAGGCCTGTTAACTTTTTGGCAGTCCAGTGTTTTATGCCTAAAGATCTAAGAAAAGCACTTAAAACTAATATTCTCAGTTTACTCTTGAACTCTGAGTTAAACTGTATGACTGAATGCTTTATTACACTTGTCTCACCAGATCACTGTAAATTGGACCTGGGTCAGAAGTTATAAACAGCTGCTGTGGTCCTCACCAGGTGGCCATGCTTTTAAATTTTGTTCTTTGTTGCCATCATTCTCTGTGCCTGCAGAGGGGGAAAAAAGAATTAATGCTAATGATGCTGGAAGGAGAGGACTAAAGCGCCATTGTAATTACCCAGCAATCATTGCAGCATTCCGCAGCTGTGGTGGTTCAGAGATATAGTCGTGAGCATGAACGTTGATCAACTTCTTGGACGAGCGTGGACACACACTTCCTCACGTATACGACCGAGGTTGCACAAGTGCATTGTATTTTTTTTTTTACCTCTCTTTCTCTAAATCTGTTTGTTTTGCTCTGCCAGGAGAAACGACTGTGAAAATTTGATTCTTGTCTGCATGATCCTATATGTGTGCACATGTGTGCATTCATAGTCAATTGATATGTATGAATGCAGTGGAGTGTTTCTGTTGAAATTGCCTTCTGGAGGCAGGAATGTGTGTGGGGAGAGGGGAGGCTGTCTACCTGTCAAACGTGTCAGAGGTATGTGCTGCTCCCAGCCTGACACTTGT
The DNA here is from genome assembly GCA_903066825.1 of Alfaro cultratus. NCBI lineage: Eukaryota > Metazoa > Chordata > Actinopteri > Cyprinodontiformes > Poeciliidae > Alfaro > Alfaro cultratus. The sequence goes on along the minus strand of CAEFZX010015521.1, from coordinate 17,459 downwards.
GATAATAATCACACACAGACTGATTAAAATATGTGGCCTTTCAACAATGTTTGTACAGAAAAGCCATAAATTATAATAAACTTTCAGAATTAGACTGCAAACATGCTTTTGTGTTTGAATTGGTACTGAGCATGAAGATTTCGTGTATATATGGGTTTTTCTTGGACTTCCATAGTTTTAATCTAAATATAACTAGCCACAAGTGTATTTTATTATCCATATGTTTCGTTATGGACCACCTTCAAATAATGTAGTCAGAGTTTAGTGTTTTCTTTAAATACTTGTTTTAAACAAAGAAAAAACCATGACTATAGCAAGACTTTAACAAAGTAAAATATTTCTAAAAGAAGTTATGCTATGGAGGTGACAGGAAAATACTTATTGTTGGCATATAATTGGTCTTAAAAGACTGTCAATGATGAACAAGAAACTTTTACTCACACACTCCGCTAATAATAGCGGCACTCTCATGGAGGGTTACTTAGTCCCTGCTGCAGAAATTACATTAGTTACAATAAAACCAGATGCATTTCAAATGTCCTTTAATATTAACTATGTTTGTACGACCTTCATTTCATATTTCAGTTCATTGTTTTCAATTGTAAAATGTCTCATCATAAAGTAACATCTGGCAATTCTGTTCCAATTTCTTATGCATTGTTTGGCATCATCACTATATTTCTTTGCAATTCAGGTTGTAAATAGCTTATGTTGTTGAACAAATACAAACTAGTTGTTTTTACTGTCAGAAACAGTAGTACCTTTACAATAAATTACCTTTATCATTTTGTGTGTGATGTAGTCCTGTCTACTTTTGTGCATTTTTATCTTTGTGTGTGCTTGGATACAAAGGAGAGCGCATGTGCTGCTGATGAACATGTGGCATCTTTACATTTTGTGGAATAGTACATGTAGGATCAGTGAGGAAAAGACATAAAAATGTTTAGAGCTGTGAGTATTGCTTTCTTTTCATTTTCACAAATTGACTTTTCTGTTGGAAAAGGTAACACTTTGTCTGGATTCAAGCAAATATTTTATTACAATTTTGTTTGCTACATATAATGTAAACACAATTGTAAACAACTTATGTGATCGTACAAAATCAGTTCCCAAGAAATATGTGAATATTTTTTTTTCCATCTGTAGTCAAGTCCACTGTTTGATGATTTATGGTGCGTACTTTTGATTTGTTCTCTCTATTCTTGCAGTGAGGAGTTTATTAGGTTTAGCTGATGTTCTGAGTCAGAGTTTTGATGTATAAATCTACACAAGACAAAGAATATAAACTTGATATGCAATTCTGATTGTTTGACATGACTGAAAGCAGATCATATCTCTTCAAATACACATAAAATCACAATATAAATTCAAAATAATTAAATCTAAATTAAAACAGACATTATCAAAGCCAATGGCAACTAACTGCCACATGGAGGCACCCTCTTACACTGTATAATAGTGCTGTGGTTCAGTTCAAGTTCTCTTTTTCAGGTGGAGATAAGTTGGTTGAAAGACACAGGCCGAATTACGTGGAACCCCAGCTTTCTTGCACTTACAATCATTTTCGTCCCTACCCTTCAGGACAAAACAATGTCTGAGATTTTTATGAATCAAGTCTCTTTGATCACAAGTGACGGAAACAACATGCACATGTCTGTGCTGGCCTTTAAACAAATGTTTTATTTCAAGCATCAGAACATTATTGTCAATTTGTGGCCTTTCAATCAGTTTTTACTGACTATGACCTAGATTTCTCCTGGGGAATACATACTGAATTACTGCATATTGTTGAGTTTGCGGTTGTTGTCCCTCTGTGTATTCAAGTTCCCACTAACATAAAGGTCAGCGCCAGCATCTATGGATTTTACTGCTGTCCCTAACATATTTTTAGAGGTGATGACAAGCAAGTTACTTTCCTGCAACTATGACCAATTATTGTTTGAGGTTTTTATTGGTCCAAAAGAGTTTTAAAAAGGCAAAATATTGTATACTTATTGCGGTCATTCTCCATAGTGGCCTCCTTTTTGTTTTACCGAAAATGATTCGCTTGGCAGAAGCAGAGTTCTGCTTTTTTGTTTGGATGGCAGACAGAAGGGTCGAACGAGTTTGTGGTTCTGCTAAGGGAACAGCCCAGTTTTAGACTACACTTCAGTTTTTTTATTTTCTTTATTTTGCAAGACGCAGGGCCTGATATCTCCCGAACTCGTATTATAAATCGGCATGTGCTAATCATGATAGTTATGTAGAGACCACAAAAGGAATAAAGACTCCTAACGGAGTTGTAATCCATTGAAGAAAGCATTCAAATCTTTTACTGGGAACTGTTAACTTTATACCCATGTGTTTCAGATGTTATTTGAGACGTTTAATATTTGTTGTTGAAACATAAATACTAAATTTCTCTGTTTTGTCATATTGGTGACAATACCATGCGATACCATTTATCTCAAAGCTGCTTCTTAGTAAAAAACAAGTCACTTTGCACGTGCAAATTATCTCTTTTACTTTATCATTTAAAATACATTGATTAAAATCACATTTATGCCAGACAAGTCAATCATTTACTCCACAGTACCCAAAATGCAAAGAAGGACTTGACATACTCATAAGTAAATCTATTAAGTTGAGTTGTCACAGCAAACATTAGCATCATGAACTAAACCACCAAATGACCAGGTCTCACAAATGCAAAATAGAGAAATGGCAACATTAAAGAAGACAAAACATAGAATTAGAGAAGAGTTAGTTCACTCTTACAAGGTATATTCCCAGATCTGCTCCAATTCTGCCCTTTGTAGTTTCTACCAACATTTGAACCCACACTTTGACTTTCCATTTCATACAACCAACTAAACTTTTTTTGAATGTGTATTTAACTGTCATAAATAATTTTATTTCTCTTGATAGGTAGTTATTTTCATAAATTATACAACTGAACATTTATAAAAATGATCACATTTTAATTGTATCCATCTTATTCCTTATTCAGGGAAACATTATGTGAATTTTGCTGACAAGTTCCAACTTAAATATTTTTATGTAGCCTGATGCAGAGCAACTACTGGTTTAATTCACATGGGAATATCTCTTAAACAGCATATGAAATACTGGAGGTTGCACAATAGCGTCATGCAAGTTTTTTGTTTTTCTTTTACAAAGTTGGAGGGATGACCAGAAGACATAAAGACTAATTATGTATAGCAGTATGTTTATTAACCTTTCCATCTGCACTGTTGCACACAAGTTACAAATACAATTTAATTTGGTGTTGATCTGGAAGTTATGTGTTTTAAATTGCTTAGACCAGATTAATTGAGGATCTGACTATTTGTAAGTTGTACTTCTCTGTTCCAGCTTTAGAAATTAGTCTGGACTTTAAAGACCTGGATGTTCTGCACAAATAAATTACCATTGACAAAGGGAGGTAACTACATTTATTGTTATTTCTGAAACCTAAAATCATTACAGAACTGCTCTGAGTAGCATTCCTTCCCATTTTCAGGGCCAATATTTCCTGTCCTGTGGTCAGTTGTAGCCCACAATGAAATGAGGATTTTGCTCTTCTGTGAGCTTACAAGAGAAAACATCACACCCAAAGAGCTTCTAAGGTCTTTTTTGTTAATTTGATTCCCAATGCACAATAATTATTATTCCTTGTGTGTTAATAACCAATGAAACATATTTTATTCATGACAGAAATAAACTAATTTGGCCTTTAGCGTATAAAAACCAGCTGAAGTCACAGGTTAAGTTTTTTTTTTTCATTTTTTTTTTTCATTTTCTATACCCACTTACCCTTGCAGGGGTGTATCTAACAGTGGTCATTGGGGCATCACAGAGGGAAACAGCCATGCATTCATACACTCAGAAGTAAAGGCAGTTTCAACTGAATAATCTAAACTGAGAGTCATATTTTATTTATTATTTTTTTGACCATGGAAGGAAGCTAGGGATGTGATCATAGTAACATGCAAAAAAGATAAAATTATTCCAAACTGCAAATTAGTGAGATGCAGCTCACTAAATATGATTAAGTACCAAAACAATTGGCTTTACTACCACTGCTGACATCATACAGGAAGTAATCAATTCTCCAGCTCGCTAGGAATCAGGGGAATATTATTTTCTGTATCTTGGTACCCGGGGTCCCTGTTGGTATCCCGGGTTGTTGAGCTGTCTTAGCAGTTTGATTTCATTATAGTTTCGTTATTGTTTTGTGTCACTTTCTTATTTTGGTTACATCTGTCTTGTTCCTGATTTCAGTTCTTAGTGTTTTTATTAAGTTTATTTCTTATAGTTTTTGTCACTCTGTTTTCATTTTGTTTCCGTAGTCAAGTTATTCTGTAGTGACTTATTTCCTGTTCCCCTGTGTACTCTTCATCGCCCCCTGTGCCATCTTCTCTCCGTCTGTCTTCTTTTCTCTCCAATCACTCCTGCAGTCAGTTAGCTCATCAGCCCAGGTCTTTTCTCCACATTCACCTCCCCACTATTTAAGCTGTTCATGCTCAGTCACTCCTCACCTGTTTCCCGTACTTCTTCTCATTTTTTAATCCTAATCTCAATAACTTGATCTACAAAATATTGTGATATACCTTTTTAGTTACTAAAATTTCACCTGTCCTTTGTTTCTCACAAATCTGCTTACAGCATTACAAAAATAAGAGTCAACATCTGTTCTGTGAACTCAAAGAAATTATGGAAATGTATTAGTTGTACTTTACTTGTATATTATCCATGTCAAGTGCAATTTCAAGGCCAGTTGAACTGGACATCATCACTTGCACTTTAAGAAGAACCTGGTCCTGTCTTATCGGCCTGTTTGATAACGTTATCAGAGTCAAAACACTGAGTCTGTAAAGCCTGAGGGAGCTGTGTGCTTGTGTGGGGGATGACTGAGACTCACGTCATGTTTCCTCTGTGGGTTACACATTCATGAGACAGACAATCCACACTACAGTTCCTCATCTAAAACTGCTTATCATAGGTGGTCTGCTCCAGTGGGAGGTGGGTTTGGTTGACATATGGTACGCTGCTTGGTGATAAAGTCCTTTAAATGCACACACAAGAAAGAAAAAAGAGAGGGAAAAAAAAAACATAAATCCAGTCCAGGGAAGCTTCATGTACTGAGAGATAAAATGAATGACTGGTGTTTTGATAAAAGTGAGAAAAAGTAATCAAAAAGCTACCTTGCTTCTTGCCTGTCAACTAAATGAATTTAATCTCAGCTAGGTTTCTTGAATTGTTACAGAATTCCATTCCCTGTTTCCCACATCACTTGATTCACATAGCTCTTTTTCATGCAGAGGCGTGAGCTTTAAGCCACATTTAATGCTTTTCTGCACAATTTCACTGAGCACCAAGTGACGAAGCTAAATATTTTATTGAGGGGTTATTATTTTGTGCACTAGGCCAAAGCAAACTAAATGTTGGTGAAGAATGTAATCATTTATCTAAAGACCAAGGGCAACATGCTCAATTTGATCTAAAATTGGCCTCTGCTACCCACAAGAAGATAGAGAAACGGTGTGCATGAGTGCATGTGTATACATTAAAAAAACAAGCCCTGTCAACTTCTGGACTATCACAACCAGAGGCCAGAGGAAAACATTTTGTTTGTTTTAATGCTAAGTCTTTTTTTTTTATTCTTGACCAATGCTTCTGACATTGAAGTTCATTGTAAGGTTGCTTAACTTTGATGCACAGTTAATCCAGAAAAGCAGAAGAGCTACCACTTTACTTCAAAAGAATGAAAACATGAAAGAATCTCAAAGGAAATCCTTTCTTTCTCACAATGTCCACCGTGGCGTCCCATCTAAAATGCCCCCGGTAATTGCAAATTACTGGGAATTTTATCGGATTGTGGTAGTGTGAAGCTTTCCCATCATTCCCTAAAGGCTTTTATGTAGCTATCAGTTGTGTACCAGCCTACCAGGGCCTTTAACTTGGTTGTTTAATGATTGCCATTAACATATCAAGATCTGCCAAGGGGTGCTGGCAGTTTTTCCCACCCCTCCTACTGCTTTCTCTGCATTGCCAAAATCAAGATGGCTCCTCTAAATCTTCATGTGGACCCTTCAGGGAGTAGAGAACATGAAGGTCTCTGGTGTAATTGAATTTGTTTGCAAAATCGCTGTGAAAATTTTGACATTATCTGTCTATGTACCCATGACTGGAATGCATCCTCCTGATAGGCCATTTTTCCTCTATTGCAGTAAAATTCACTTCTCTTGATGGAGTTGAATGAAAGTTATTTAATATTAAATAGCTAAATATCATATTATTTCCATTCAAATGGCATTTTTTAAAATTAGGTCCTGATCTTAGAGTTTTGTTGGTGAGTTCATGGTCCTTTTTGTCTGAAGGAAACTTGGCTGGATACGGCTTTGTGTTGTGTCAATGTGTCTTCATTGAAACAATGATTGGCAACAAGTAAGTCCCCTTATCACCATGACCTATCAGCAGATGTTTTGTCCCTTTGAAAGAAATTTGTAGACCTCGCCAGACTCATTGCATGACCCTGTCTCCTACTCCACATGCATCTGTTAGCATTTTGTTTCATATCGCTTAGAGCTCTCCATGTGCTCCTGTGTGTGTGTGTGTATGTTTGCATTTTGTTTACCAGATGTGCATCAGATAAAGACTGTCGAATGGCACAACTGGCTATTACACCATCACCACTTTAGCAACATGGGGTTAGCCACAGAAATGAAGATGTGGAGACAGACAGCGCTGGGAGTAAACAGGATATATTTAACTTTTAACAAAAACCCAAGAAAACTGATACCGAAACTAATACTGGAAAGTTTGTTCTTAAAGTGACATTGTGAGTGTGAGTCAGGCATAAGAAACAAACTTCAAGCAAAATTATGTTGAAAAGAGAAATGATGATAAAGCTACCATTTAAATAATTTGACAATGTAGTTGAAAAAAGCTGGAAAAACACATAGGCTATATTAAGATATCTATTAATGTGTAATTAATAATAATAAATTCTGTGCATTTTTTGTATTAGAGTTGTATGTAGATTTCTGAAGTTTGGAAGGACTTTTTTGTTAAAGATTGTGAGAATATAAGCATACTCAGTTTTTCTTCAACGTATCATTCCTTAATGAAGAAAATTACAGTAGGAATTTATCTTTTCACTGGGATGGTTGTCATTCTTCTTGTGGTACCATGTGTTTTGTTGCTTGGTTTGTTATAAAAGTACTTTCTCATGACTCATTTAATCTCAGTGACTGTTGCTATTTTTTATATTAACATATCTTTTCTTTGTTCCTCTATCATTGTCCTTCTCTCTCCAGATTGAGAACCTGTTGGAGCAGTTAAAAGATAAGGACAAACAGCTGGTTGGATTGAGAGAAAGGGTTCAGGGGCTTCAGACTGACTCCAGTAACACAGACACAGCTCTGGCCACTCTGGAAGAAGCTTTATCAGAAAAGGTATGAGGAAAACATGGTGAATGGCTGGGGCAGTACTGTATTAATGCATTTCTCTTGTTGTATAATTGTAAAGTCACACTTGGGTTTTAGGAAGTTTGGGATAGCTTGGGTTTGTTGAAGTGACATTTTGTGGAATAATAATTTCCTTTTGGGACAATGTTGGCGACGGTGATAGGCGTTCAGGTTTGATTCCAGCTCTGTCCGCCTCTGTCTTTGTGTCCTTGTGCAAGATTCCACCAGAAGGTGTGTCAAGCTGTTCGATTTAAGCATCTCGTATGCTGAGTTAAGTTAATATTTTTCTTTGTAGACATAGTGATACTACTATGACAATGTGCGATTTTCAATTTGCAGTATGATTGTTTCACACACAGTACATGTGTAACATACTGTATGGTATGTGAAAGCTGCAAGGCCCATTTCTATAACTTGTGCACCGGTCAGTCCTGGCTCCAGATGGGTTTGTCAGAGGGGGCATCGACTTATTTTGGGGGGGGGAATTAATACGTAGCAATAATAATATTACTCAAGTAAAAGAAAAAGGTACAGTGCAGTAAAGCTACTTTTATAAGTACCTTTTTCAAAAAAGATTACTCAAGTGAATGTAACAAGTACTACCCACTTTTGAACATAGACAACAACAGTAGCCTGTACTTAACAAGCTTAATGTGATATATTGGTATTAGCTAGTCATCTTTTAGCTAACATTACCTGCATGTAACAGCATTACTCAACTCAATCTATTAGTTTAGGTGGGAAAACTGTGCAAAGTTCTTTGCGTTTAGCTGGTTTGTTGCCATGATTATAACACACACCTGACTAGCTCCGCACAGGTGTAAACCCAGCGCGATCATCTTAGCGCTCATGTTGCGTTTAAAGGCGGCTCGGAAAAGCAAGTTACGACATGTTAACAATGTTAACAGTTTTAACTGCTGAGAAATAGTGACAGAAGGCACAGATATGGGAAGTGCAGAAGCCCCTACTGTATCAAATCGATAAAGGAATAACAGAGGTGGCCACTTTAAGGTAAAAACAACAAACAGCTTCCAGTCCAGGGGGGGCACGGCTGACTCTGTGGGCGGGCAATGCCTGCCCATGCCACCAGGCCTGGTACCGGTGTTACAGTGCAAAGATGAGAAAGTTGTGGTAATACATTTTAACGCAAGGTTTCCCGTACAAGATGTTTTGTTCTGGTCAGCCAACGTGCAGTTATGCCCTTAAATTAGTACAACAAGCACACAGTTACATGTGTCTTTTTGCATAATAGATTGTATTGAATTAAAATTCTTTGTGCAGAATAAATGCCACAGGATTTAAGATGAAGCAAACAAACTACACCACATGATGGATGAAAGAATGAATAGGGGAGCTGACTGTCTCTTGTAAACATTCCTGTATTTGTTTGCTGGCAATTTGGGTGAGCAGCTGGTCTTCATAAAGCCTTACCTCAACAGGAGGGAGTCGGCTTTTACCAAGTGAAACCCATTTGATTTTACGCTATCCCAAAGCAGACACACTGTAAAGCAACTTGAGCAAATAATTGTCCTTATTAATATTTTCTTTCTTGTCATCACAACTTGATGAATTCATTTTTATATTTGTAATAATGATTACAGAGTGCCTCCATTTAATATTCGAGTTGCAGTTGAACATGGGATGGATTTGATGTTACTCTGTTCTGACTGTGATCTAGCAGATGTCACATCCCAGTCTTGAAATAATTAAACTTTGCCTTGAACTGACTGGCTTGATGTCAGAATGACTCCATTCTTCTTAGCTGTGTTGCACATTTTTCATACTAGCATCTACAAAGGATTGGTTTTGTACTTCAAGCTATAAATGGTTTCCATTTCCACATTTGGGCCCCAAGCTAAAAGATGGTTCCTTGTGTAATTTTTTTTTCCCAGGAAGACCTGCAAAGAGACATATGTGAAAACCCAACCAATAAGCTTGCTTACTAATTGATACATGTTTTGTGTATTTTTTAGTAGTTGTGTCAGCAATTTATTCTCTTATGTACTTTGTCCATATGTACATTGATGAATAGAAATATTCCAAAAGAGCTTCCCACAACAGAATCTTAAACTATTCTAACGGTGTACTGATTTATTATTTGGATACAAACACGGGAGTAAATCCCATTTCATTATTGGGGGGACGATAAATAAGGACATTTCTTAAGTGCAATTTAAGAAATTAAATTATGCTTAATTAAATTATGCTTTTAATTAAGCGGAATTTAAGCCACACCACGCTGAACTGTTACAATTCACAATTGTAACAATTCACTGTAACCAGATTACAGTGAATTGTAACGTGGTTTAAAATGTTTTTAATGTGTTCAAGTTGCAGGATCAAAAACAATTAGTAAGTGGTAATGTTACCACAAACGTGTGTTTTTATCAGTATACAAACTGTTGAGACCCGTAGAAACTAGAATAAAAACAAACTAAAATCTAAATGTTGTTTTGATATGAGTTTGGTTCAGTGTCACTGATCTAATCTCTGCTACACCTTTACAAAAATTAAGACTCTAAATAAAAACAAGTTTTAATGAGTGACTCCACTTAATAAAATTCCCCATAAATAGATTTATTGTAGTGGCTCTCAATACAAGTTATGTGTTATTTAAATTATAACTTGTTACGTTGCTTTATTTTTATGGTCGAGAACCTGATAGGTGAATATCTGGGAAGTATCATAACTTCAACTTAACGTTCAAAGCACCAGGGATTTTATGGAAAAATATTCACATTTTAATGTGTGGTTTTAAAGGCTCTACGTTGAAGATAGTAAGAAATAAAGGCATATTTTTTTCCCGTCAGCTGCTCTGCAATAGGCCCTCTGCTCTCGGCTTCCACCGAACTGTCTGCTAGTAGTAACGCTCAGCCCCTCCTGTTTCAAACTCTTCTTATTAACGTAAGAGTTAAAGGGCTAAATATAATTGAGATATTTGTTACCTTTAACAATAAAAGCCAAGTCTATCAAAGCAATGTAGCTAGTTTTGATTTCAGGCATAACAAGGCAGCTTAAGTACTGAAATGAACAAACTGCCGTCTGATTTTTGTTGTTAATATGTTTCTTCCTATTGAGCAGTGAAAGTAAATAAAATGTGTTATATGTCTTTTTCTTTGAGTATTTACTTACTGGAGGGTATTTTGTTTGTGCTGCAGAGCCACAGCTAACAGCTAGCTCCTCTCTAACGAACCTGTGGTTCAGCTGCTGTTGCTCCTTTCACACTTTGGACTGAACCATTGTTCTAATAACGACGGGGAGACCTAAAAATTCATCCTTATTTTTTTCTTAGATCAAAGGTGGATTTATTTCATTCGTTTCTTTTGGCTTTTTACATTGATATTGTTTAAATACAAACGTTTCCTTAATGATTTCTGTGGGGGGACACTTTTAGACTTTTCCAAGATTGACCCCCCAAGATTTATGCCCATGGATACAAATAACACGTGATTTTCATATTTAAATAAAGCCTAAATCTTAGTGTTATTTACAGTGTGTCGCAAAGCTTTTATTACCCTATGAATGTTCCCATTTTGCCACATTACAACAACCTTCCCTGCATTTTACTACAAATGTTTGTGTGGTAGACCAATACAAAGTACCACTTAATTGTAAAGTGAAAGAAATAGGAAACATGGTTATAAAAATGTAGAGTGTATCCATCCCATTTTAATGTTAAAAATTATGCATCTCTTTTCTTCCACCTCATAGTTACAAGCTTTGTGTTGGTTTGTTTTATAAAAATTCAATAAAATACAGTGAACATTGTGGCTAAATATGAACAAGCCCTATTTTGTGAAGCACTGTACTTTACAATATGCTTATGCTATGTAACCTAGCTGCGGTGGGAAACAAACAACAACAACAAAAGCCCTCCCTCAAATTATAAATTGGCAATAAAAATAATTGTGGTTGATTGTGTTTGTATGTGGAGTTTTATTAAATCATGCTATTTTACATTTGGATCAAATAAGTCAAGAGTCTGTGCTTTATCAACAGAAATATAGCTATTAAAATACAGTTACCCAGCATGTGTTTGTTTATGTACAGAAAGGATAGAAAGACCGATGACAAATGTGTTTCCACTTACAGTGATTTTTTTATCACCTAAAATTTGTTTGTGTTGCAGATGGACTTTGAAATGAATAGCATAATGGTGCAATAAACAGTAAATCCCTGCTTTGCATCGGCCCATCTGCTTACCCAGAAACCACTTCACATGCAGCCTACGTACAATTCAGCTGTAACGACAAGAACTTTGGCAAGCTTTTCAGAGTTTGTGGTCAGCGCAGGGTGTGTGTAATGTGTTTACAAGGGCGAGTGTGTGTGTTGCTAATCACAAACTCTGTCACAAACCTGGTCTTGGAGCCAGTTGCCGGCCACAGCTCTGTGGTTCTAATTAACGGGCTGGGGCATTGTGTTTATAGCTAGCCTTACTCGTTAGTTTGTGTGTGTTTTGTTCGCGTCTGTCTGTGATGTTATGTTTGTGATTTCTCTTGTTTTTATACAGGGTCCAAAGTAAGGCACCTCGCTGAGGCATGTTATATTAACACACACTACCCTCTTTTACTAACCCCTCACTTATCCAGAGAGATATAACACAGTGGGTAAAACACCCAGAACTTCTAAGTCAAGTGGTCTTCATTACTACCCAGACTCCATTGCTGCAACATGCCAGGTCTACTTAGGATATATTTGTCCAATTACCAAGATTCAAAGCTGCCAATCATGCAATGGTGCCTCATGGTTAGCTTCATTGCCAAGATTTAGACCTAAGAAAACACCTTAGTAATTACCCCAGCCCACAAATAAACACACACCTTAACACACTTTTGATACACACTTAGCATACTTAGGCACCTGCTTACAGTCCTGCAGCTGATTATGATTACAGAACAGATGTTGCTTTTCATCAGTAGACAGTGTGAAGATGTTTGGTGTTATCTGCAGCACTGTCCAGGTCTTTTACAATAAAACACTGTCTTTTCCTGCTGTTCTACTTGGCTCTGATCACCTCATATGGCTGCTGCTATTTATGGTTGTATTATTTATGATTGGCACTTGTAAGATCCTCATTGGCCTTGATATGAAGAGTTTACTACTTTTCCTCTAGTGAGATGATTGTTCTCACTATGATGATTGTTCACTAGAATCCTTTGATGATTGTTCATTAGAACAATCATCATAGTGAGAACACTAGATGAATACTGGATCCAAAAATAGCATCTATGTTCTCACCTTACATTGATGCTTTGATGCAGATAGTCACTTGAAGAGATTTTCTGACAATATTAACTTTTTCTTACCACTGTAGGAGCGAGTGATTGAGAACCTCCGAGACCAGAAGGAACGAGAAGACAGGATGAGGCTTGAAGAGATGGATCAGATGAGGAGAGAGAACCAGGAACTGAAGGAAAAAATGGCTGCTCTGCAACCCCCAAAGCTGTCTCAGAGCCAGGTCACTAACTCCATCTTAATCCAGAACCAGAGGCCTGATGGGGAGGTCAGTGCACAGTGACTCTAATGTGCTGTCTTCTGAAACTATGTTATCGTAGATAAAATCTGATTGTAATAAAAAAAAACTCATTTATTTCTGTGATTCAAACTAAAGAGAAGGCTCATCTATAATTTGAACATACACAAACCATCATGGTTCTTCTTACGTGCAAGTTAGAAAGCGCCATACTGCCATGATGGTAATGGAGCGACCAAATGTAGGAAGTGTGACATCATGAGGGAACTATCTATTGAGTTCATACACTTCACTGTACATGAACATCCTTTTCAGTAGGCTGAAATTTTTGTCATGAAAATTTTAGATGATTTTAGTTAACCCTTGCGCAGTCGAGATGGGGTCATTCAGACTCCACAAAATTTTTACTCTGTATGTGGTCTGGCGGGATCCCACTGACCCCATGTGAGCTTTTACAAGGTTTTCTCTTATGTGGTTCAGGAAATTGACGGTCTGATGGGACAACCCACTTGCTTCCCCGCAGTCTGAGCGTGAATTTTTCTGCGCTCCTCCTGAGTGTCGCATTAAGAGTGTGGGAGGGTTAATATTCTATAAGTAGGAAAAAACAGATATTGGGTTTTGACTAACTACAAAGCATTATCAAAATTAACAAAAAACTCTTTAGATGTATGTATGATATAAATTTCTACAATGTGTGTTTCCCTTTTTTAATTGCATTAATTAAGTAAATTAACTTTTTGAAATGACTCTATGTTTATGATATGGACCTGTACAATGTGTGTATGTTAACCACGGCTGGTTAATGTTACTTGCTTTATCCCTTATTCTGTGTGGTCTACAGACACACAGCTCAGTATTTACACAGCTTTCATCTACAGTATTACTAATTGTATCGTCTTACCTCCCTGTGAGCATCCACAAGGCTGTTGGTAGTTCTCTAAAGCCTGCTAGTACTATGTCTCCTCAAATGAAGGAATGAATTAAAAGCGTCTGATTTATAGATATAAAGAGTCCCTGTTTCCCTGTTTTAAAGCCATGTTTTTTCCCTTTTTTTTCCTCCTAAGCTTACAAGCCTAGACAGAGTCTGGTCCTGGCAGAATTTACGAGAATGTTTTTTTCCTCTTTTTTATGCCCATAAAAATGGTACACACATCTCGTTGTTGTGAAATGATACCTTGCTGGATGTTGATGAGGCACCATGAAAGTGGCAGCCGCTCAGCTACTCTATACCGCACAGATACACATTCTGACAGAAGTTCTGCCATAATTTGACTATTATGTATGCTCTGCAGCAATCAGACCTGTTATGTAAACTTGCAGAGCTTCAAAAAAGAAAATGATGTCTGCATATTTTTTTTATGTTTGTGTGGCAAGGTTTTTTTTTCTCTGCTTGTGCATACATGTCGGCACAAAAATCAGCTGTGTGTGTGTGTGTGTATGCAGGTATTTGCGTTTATCTTTTCAAGAGTTTTGATCTTGTTGCTGTGCAGTGACCTGGGAGAAGCTCTGCTACTCTATTTATCACAAAACAACTGGCTTTCAGTACTAATTTTGGCCTTCCCATTCATAGTGCCAGGCAAGATAGAGTCAGATGTTGCTAAATCACTAAGTTAAAGCCATAATAGAAGCCACACATTGCACACAGCCGTGGGAATCTCTCAGTATAGTTGTGAACATACAAAGTTAATTCAGCTTAAACAGGATGTTTAGAAATAGATTAAATACAGAGGAGAAAATTCAACATCCTGTCCAACATCTGGTACATGCAGTTGTGACACTTATTGAATAAATCAAGAGATCAAACAAAATGCAACACTTCCTGATACACTTTGATTTTTATTTGGTGTTAATATGATCTCTCCACATGCACCATTTGAATTGGTATGTCATTCAACTGTGCCGTTCTTAGTGTGCATTCGTTAGAATAAAATATAATAGAATAAAGAATAAACTGGGACTTTCCTTGTTGGTGCTACTAAAATACCATCCTAATTTGTTGCAGCCAGTCTTGCTGCTTCTTGACAGAAGTGGAAAGCAGAAGAAAAGTCTGCATGTTTGTTTAGAATTCAAGTTAAGCAATCTGTATATTTTCCTTAAAGATCAGATTATGTATATGTATGAGATTCCATGATTATTATACTGTCAGTTCATGTTTAAAGTCGGGAAGAGAGTCCAGTATGCAGATATATTTCTTCGTCTTTTTACCTTTATGAAACACCATGCAATTTTTACCTTCAATGTGACTTAACTTTTCTGTGTGGGAGTTATTTTTTATGATATAAGATGCACATCGTTAATTAGAAAAACTCATGTTTACAATAAATGTGAAAAAAAGAAGACATAACCTTTTTTCTCACCCTCTTACTTTTAATTAGATTAAACCTATCCAGTGTTGGATCAGTAAGGCTTCCCAAAATGTTTTATAGTTGCCTAATACCAAAACAATAAGTAATATCCTTTTCAAATAACATTTTATTTTTTATTATGTGTTTTATTAATTTGGGAAATCCCAGATAATAATGGCTCGGTTTTGTAAGCTTCTGACACCTCAAATACTCAAAAATGCTTCCTTATTTGACATAAGGGGGCTGTTGTGAGTATAGACAATGAAGTAATGCATGGCTGACGGTACCTTATTCGTTAGGATACAAAACATTGAATAAGTACTTAAGCATAAATAGCACAGGAATTTCATGCCAATGTGCTCTGCAGAAACTAGAATTCACATTAGGTCATAATGACAATCATTATGACCTAATGAACACCTGATGGGGTTGTAAACACCATCCTAACTGAAATACCTGGATGACAGCATTAAGTTCTGGGTATTTCTGTAGCATGAGACATTGGTGCACTTCACAAAATAGATGGCGTATGAGACAAAAACATCATGAGGAAACATTGAAGCAAAATCATAAGACATAGGCCATCAGAAGACGTAGAAGTATTGGTCTTCAAAATGGACAATGACACAAAACACGCCAAACTGGCTATAAAGCTGCTCGAGTAACAACATAGTCAGGATTTTGTTGTGGACACCACAAAGCTCTGATCTTAAATTGGGTGCAGAGATTGAAATTATATGTTTGAACAAAGTGGGCTACAAGTAAAAATGAACCAAATCAGATTAATAGATTAACTAGTTAGCATGAGACTTGCCAGCGAAGAAGCGCCCTTTATGGCTCACACTCACAGTACCTGCAGATGTTTTTACTATGCAGTCAGATGAGCTGTTTACTGTGCTTTTAATCTGTACCTCAGAGCTTTGTTGATTATGCTACATCCTCTTCCTCTTTCCATAAAACAGTATTTGTTGAGTTTACCAAAGGATGTCTGGAACTAAACATGAGCCTTTTGAATTGAAGAAAAAAAAAAAAAAACCTCAAAGAAGGAACTGACCATTTTAGGGACAGTCAGCATAAACTGCCCCCAAACTCCTCTCCTAAATAGTTTATTGCTCCTCAACATTGAGGTTGTCTTAATTTTCTCTTCTTTTTCAGATACTTTTCATTTATATTCTAAAGAAAGCCTATGGAGCCCTGCTTGGTAATTAAACATAGACAATGTATTTTTTAGAATAAAAAAATATATTTTTAAGAACACTTTTTTTGCAGTTTGCAAGCTTTTGAGCACAAATTACGTTCTTGAGGTTATGCCAAAGTATCTCAATGGAATTCAGGTCAAGATTTTGACTAGGCCGCTGCAAAGTCTTTTTTTTTTTTCTTCAACTGTTCAGACATGGACTTGCTGGAGTATTTTAGATCATTCTTTTACTGCAGAACCCAGGTTGGCTTCAGCTTAAGGTTATGAACAGATGGCCGGACATATTCAGGAGATTTGGTAGGCAGCAGGATTCAAAGTTATATTTTTCACATCAAATATTTTAGGTACTGAAGCAGTAAAACAGACCCAGACAATTATACTACCTCCACCATATTCTACTGTTGGTATGATGCCCATTTTCTGAAATGTAGCCATTGTTACCAAGACCAAAGTACAAGGTGTTGTACTTTGGTCTTTATACTGTCTTTATACTATATAAAAACATACTTTATATAGCATGTAGATTCAGCATTGTGTTATCCAAACAATATTGCAGCTCAGGTACTTTTTTCATTAAATTATTCTTTTCTAATGTCTGCCTTTGAGAAGAGGGAGCTGTGGCATTAATATAAGAGTGATGAATTTATAGCAATAATAAATGTTTTGTGCCAATTTGAGCAACATCTATTTAACAGTAGCTTGGTAAGACTGGACTTTGCTTCTTGGCTATTGAGAAATGATTGCTTCCTGGAGGCGTCGACTCTGTTGATGTTTTAAATTTTACCCAATTGCTAACGTTTGCCCGTGACATACAGTACAGACCAAACGTTTGGACACACCTGGTCATTCAAATGGTTTTCTTTATTTTCATGACTATGAAAATTGTAGATTAGATTGTAGAAAAACCTGACAGGGCACACCTGTGAAGTGAAAACCATTTCAGGTGACGACCTCTTGAAGCTCATCAAGAGAATGCAGAGTGTGTGCAAAGT
>CAEFZX010015517.1:0-13428 GCA_903066825.1 Alfaro cultratus | reverse complement strand
GAGTCTGGAAACTCCGGGGCAGAGGAGTCTGGAAACTCCGGGGCAGAGGAGTCTGGAAACTCCGGGGCAGAGGAGTCCAGCAGTGGACTTAACCCGGTGCGGACCCTGGGTCTTGGCACCGGCAGTGGTTCCCCACGGAACCTGGGGGTCGGTAGCGGCGGGGGACCGCTGCGGATCCTGGGAGTCGGCAGCGGCGGGGGGACCGCTGCGGATCCTGGGAATCGGCAGCGGCGGGGGGCCGCTGCGGATCCTGGGAGTCGGCTGCGGCGGGAGGCCGCTGCGGATCCTGGGAGTCGGCTGCGGATGAAGGCTGCTGCGGATCCTGGGAGTCGGCTGCGGCGGGAGGCCGCTGCGGATCCTGGGAGTCGGCTGCGGAGGAACACCTGGAGAGCGAGCAGGGGCCGGACTCGCCGGCGGCTCAGGTCGCTGCCCTGGGTCTGCCAATTGTTGCGTAGTAACTCTCTCTCCAGGACGTCCCGCTCATCCACCTCCATCGGGATCCCGAGTTCCTTCAGAGTGGATTGGGCCTCCAGTAAAGAGGAGAAGGTCTTGACACCCTTATCCAAAAACAGTCTAAGCTGAGCCGGGTATGGTGATTGTGCCTTGATGTTGCGCTCCTTCAGCTTTTTAATCACTTCACGCACTTGTTTTCTTTTTCTCTGCACTTCGGTGGAGTAGTCCTGGTCAAAGTAAACTTTGTTCCCCCGAAATTCCACATCTCGCTGCTTCCACGCACGCTGTAGCACCATCTGTTTAACGTTGAAATCCAAAATGTGAACTATTATGGATTTCGGCGGTGATGCCAGTTTCGGCTTCGGAGCTGTAGCTCTATGAGCTCTCTCAATGCAAATGTCTGTGCCTTCAGGCAGCTTCAGCGCAGATTTTAAAAAATTTATAATAAACGGGATCATCTCTTTTCCTTCTGAATCTTCCTTTATTCCATATACTCTTATATTGTTCCTGCGCATCTTGTTCTCCATATCATCCAATTTAGCAGTTAATCTGGTGTCTTTTTTGAGCAAGTAAGCTAGCACCCTTTCCTGTTGTATGCCTCGATCCTCTGTGTTCAGTCTCTCCTCCAGTGTGTTGATTCTCTTTTTTATTTCTCCAATTGACGCCTCCATCCGGGTTTAAGACTCTAAAATGTCTCGTTGCGCAGTTCCAGACTCTTCCCGAAATTTGCGGAGTTCTGTTAGCATTAACAGTTCACTCCCTGGGTCATTCTGAGTTAAGCTAGCATCTAGTGTTAGCTGTTTTTGCGTCATCTTCGTATCATCGCCTTTCCCCGTCTTCTGTTCTCTTCTTGTAGCCTTTTGTGGCGAAGTCATTATAATAGTGTCTTCTGGATATATAGGTGGATTTATATTATCACAGCAGGCAAATTAAGAGTTATTTCGGTCAAAGCGTAGTCCGCGAGCGTCTCTACTCAGGTATGCCAGAAGCAGAAGTCATCATTCACCATTTAATGGAGGATAAACAACTTTTCAATGATTTTGTCAAGAAACATTGTTGCAACAAAGAAAAAGACAAAAACGTATTTTCGTACTTTTGTTAAGTTTTAATTGTAGCACATTAAGAGCATCAAAAATGCGTTAGGCCAATATTTTTTCACTTACTTCCAATAAATTGACAGTAGCACATAAGAAAATTCAGTGCATAACACTGACATGACACTGTCATGAACATGAATAAGTCTTCATAAATATTTATGACTGCTGTCATTGTCATTTGCTAAATAATGACACATTTAATGCAAAGTTGACATTATTCAAAATGTCTTTGTTATGACAACTTGATATTAATCTAGACCAAAATCTCTTTGACAACTTGTCAGACAAAAATGTCTTTATGACAACATGACATTAATCAAGAATCATCATCTGTCCTAAATATGTCATAACAGTTGTCAGTAATCAAAATTTAAAATGTTATGTATCTTTATGTATTATTACGTAACTGTCATTTGTTGTTAATCTTAACTGATCATTATAATTGTGTGATTGATATTTTCCCTTAAACACTGGACTAGTCACAGATATCATTAAGTGTTGTTACACTGTCAAAAGCTTTAACAGTCATTAATATTTTCCCCTACCTGAAATAAAGTTGAAAATAAAGATGTTAAGTGTTACTACATGTTAAATGCTATATTAATCATTAACATTAACTTTTACGTGAAGTAAAGTGAAACAAGTAGCAACAGTTATGAAGATGTCGTTAGGTGCTATTACAGTGTCACATGCTATAATAACTGTCATTAATATTAAGGCTTACCACTAGTAAAGTGGAACACACTACCATCATAACTGTAGAACAAACCCTTTGTATATTGGAATAAAATAAAGGGTTACTTGTTCTTCAGAGGGTTCAACTTCTGGTCAGCATATTGGAACTCTGAAATACTGATTAAATAACTAAAACAGAATTACTTATTCTTTAACTTAAGAAAAAAAGGTTCTTTCAATATTCCTAACATTATTAACACCAGTGAGTGGCAGCAGTGCACAAACAGGAGTGCAGTGTGTTGGTGAAGAAGTCTTCCACCTTGTGGAGCCTACCTAACAAGTTATAACAGCCAGACTTCATGTTTTAAAAGAAACCGGAGCATGTCACCCAATACATATGAGATGTGCGTCATATTAACTTTAGATTTTCTTTGAGAAAAAAATGACTGTTTCTCTTTCTTTGTAACATTAGGTGAGCAATTCAAGCTAATGGTGTCTTGCTGTAAGTTAATGTTAGCTAAATGTATTAAACTCCATAACTGTAAGGTTAGCACTTAATCTTGAATGTATTTTAAAGGCAGACAACTAAATTTTTCCCTCCAATTTTAATCTAGCAAATTAAAAGTTCCTATATTAGTCAAAGTTATCCTTTATGTGTAATATTTAGCAACTTGGCTGATGTGACGTGGTGCTTGTGTTTTTTGCTTTGCTGACTTTACCCACATGAAGACTCATTTTAGCCTAAGGACACATGTTTGGGGGGGACAAAGGACACTAATGAAGAGATGCTACGGGTGTGGAGGATGATAATGAGGACCAGCCATGAGAGAAAGAAGCAGATGAAATGTTCCCCAAGAAAGTCATTTTTGTGTCACTATTTTCTCCAGGTGACGGGGAGTGGGAGGTTCAGGTAAGTGGGGGAGGGGAGCAGGAATCAACACCCACCAGCTGAGTTAATGAATTACGTTTTAGACAACAAATTGTCAATTGTAAAACTGGTGTTTAGTCTATTTATTAATAAACTTCTTGCAAACATTTACAAGCCAGAGTATCTGGTTGGAAATAATTTTGAATGCTCATTAAGTGAAAAGATACATGTATGTGCCTAAAACGATAAATTAAATTATGTATTCTGAATAACAACACTGGTAGGCTGTATAAACTTCTGCCAAATAAATATTTGATCAGAATAATTTTGTTCAGCTCTAGTCATTATGCTACTTGTACTAAGAAATAATTATATTGCACTTTATAACAACTAGTCATGTTAACTCGATATTTGTCTGCCAGTCTACCATTCTGACAGAGTGCAGCAAGGGACATTTTTGGAATGGTATTCAAATAAATAAATGAATTAAGATCATATTGGGGTTTTTTTTTGTTTGTTTGTTTTTGTTCCTTTTTAAATGACCACTTAGTGATTGAGTCATCCCCCACTATGAGAATGTCCAGAACAGATTCACCAAGTTTGAATTCATGAAAAGACTTTTACCATGATTAACATTGACCACAACACCATGGCAAGAACAGCTATAATGTCTGAGCATTTCTGGACACCTTGAAAGAGCTGCTCCCAGGAAATTAAGACAAGAAGATGTTTTCAGAGCATTACAGGAAGGTTATAACAAAGGAGATGGCTGACATGATCACAGGAAAAAAAAATGTTAGGACTGTTCAAGAAACCTTTTTTCTTAATAAGTAATTCTGTTTAAATTTTATTTTATTTTTATCAGTATTTCTGAGTTACAATATTCTGACGAGAAGTTGAACCCCCTGTTTGAAGAACAAGTAATCCTTTTTTTTTATTCCAGTGTACAAAGGGTTTGTTCTACAGCTATGATGGTAGTTATAAATAGTACAGTACGTTTCACTTTACTTGAGGTAAGAGTTAATATTAAGAGTCAAATGCTCTTATTAAAGCATTTGACACTGTAATAACATTTAATGATGTCTTTATAATTGGTGCTACTTGTTCCACTTTACTTGATGAAAGAGGAACTGGCAATGACTTTGTTATTAAAGTATTTGACAGTGTAATAAAACCTAATGAAATCTTTATCATTGGTCCTTGTATGTAGCAAGACGGCCTTTTGCGATTGGATTTTACAGTGTAGATGAAGAGTGGAGGCAGAGTTAGGTGGAACAGCAGTCGGTTTATTCATCACACGGCATCAATCATAACACTCATTTCACAGGTGAAACTTCAGCCTTAAATAGTCCCAGCTGTGACAGACTAAACCATCTTTAATTCACAGGGGAATTTCACTTCACCATCCCACCTATTTAAATAAAATACATTTTATTAAATACAAACATCAACTTGCTTTTTATAAATATTTTATGTTTTATCCCTACACCATAATGAAACACCATAAAACCCATAAACAATTCTCCCCCCACACTTTTCAATGGCCTCTCCCAGAACCTATAAATGGTGTCTGGACCCCCGGGGCAGTATTTGTCCAAACACCCTGGAGAGGACACAGAAAAGACAGGTGAGTCACTTGATATTAACACTCCACACCCAACAGATTATGCACAAACATTTGCTCAGTTTTAAGTGCTAAATAAGTGCTTGTTAATAAAGTGCAAATATGGTTTTAAAGTGATATACAGTGACTAAAATAAAAAGAGTCCCCCAGTAATGAAGATCTCTTCATTACTGGGAGACTCTCATTACATGAGAGTCATGTAATGAAGATCTCTTCATTACAGTCCTACTTGTTCCACTTTATTTCTGGTAAGGAGAGATATTAATACTGTGTTGTTAAATCTTTTGACAACAGACAACACTTAATGACATCTCTAACCAGTCCAATGTTATAGACTAGTTACATTGGACTAGTCTGTAATATTGGCTGACTAGTCCAATGTTAACAATTCATTTTTTAATTAAATAAAAAAAGTATTTTCCCCTAATTTTTAAAGGGAATATATTAATCATACAATTAAAATGATCTTGCTAAAATGAAGCACAAATGACAGTAATGTAATAAAACACAAAGATACATAATATTTTAAATGTTAATAATCAACAACTATTATGACTTGTCATAATGAAGACATTTTTGTCTAGGTCCATATCAAGTTGTCATAACAAAGAAATTTTGAATAATGTCAACTTTGCATTAAAAGTGTCTATTTACCGAATGACACTGACTGACAACAGTCATAAATATTCATGAAGACTTATTCATGTTCATGACAGGTGTTATATCATGTTTATGAGAGTCATGTCAATCTTATGCATCGAAAAGTCACTGTTTAGAACACGTGTCAAACTCAAGGGCCGTGGGCCAGATTTGGCCCACCATAGCTTTTTATATGGCCCTCTAGATTCTAGACTTAACACTAAGTGTGCTTAAATATTAGGTTACCAATGAAATCAATGCAGTTTTTATCTGTTTACTGCGAGATTATATTAATCAATCCCTCCAGTTTCTTGAGAATTATTGTGGAAATTCATGCAAAATCAACAAATCCTCACACTTTTTTGTGCTGATATATAGTTGGTCCAAAACTTTCTTACTTGTACTAAACAGCTACCTCAACCTTAATATGACCTATACAGCGGGTGATTAAAAAGTCGCTTTTACGTCATAAATATGTGAAAATATTTCCAAATTAGTACCACAAACGCTCTGATCTTAATTGTTAAAAAAATCACAAAAAGAATGCTGGAGGGCCTGAAAATATGTTCAATAATATTATTTAATTTCAAGAATTCATTGATATTTTAACAGGTTGTCAACAAGGTTTTATCACTACATTCTGGCACAACCGGCCCTCTAAGAGCATTCATGATCTTTATTTGGCCCAAAATGAAAATGAGTTTGACACCCTTGGTTAAGAATGTAATAATAGATATTTCATTGGAAACAACTATATGTTGCCAGATGAAATAAGATCTGACTGTGATATACAAGCAATACACGCTTGCAAACATAATTGATGCAATTACACAGAATAATTGCATCAATTATTTTGGGAAAGACTTCTAGTTTCTCTTTGATTTTTGTGAACAGCAAAAATTTGCAGGGTAGTTATGACACAATAAAGATAACGCTGAATAAGAAAAACTTTGTTTTTTTCTAATCCTGGAAATTAAAATACATTTTAGGGATTCAACTCTCGCCTCTTGCCTGGAACATTAGCTGGAGATAGGCACCAGCCCCCCTCCTGACCCCATTAGGGACAAGGGTGTTAGAAAATGGATGGAATGGATGAATGGATGGATGGATTCAACTAGCACTCTTATTTCTTACATTTTATAATTCCTAGTAGACACCTACACATTGTCTCCACAGCTTCACGTTCCTGTGGCAGTGTGATGGAGTGCAGTCTGGGAAAGAGAAAGCAGCAAGAAAAGTTATAGAGGAAGAATACAAGTCATTGGGAGCAATCAGGTGATTACTTGGTCACTCATTCATAGACTAATTCAGTATAAAAAAAATTGTATTACTAAGGCATGCTTCATAAAGCATGTGTAACTAACTACATAGTTAGTTACACATTATTTCATCTGTCTGCTATGATTGATTTTATCTATCCAGGCCTCAGGAGATCTTCACTGGCATGGTTTTTCTGCTGATGGTGTTGTTGTGGTTAACCAGATCTCCAGGTTTCATGCCTGGCTGGGCTTCTCTCTTCCCTCAGTGAGTCACATTTATTTGCATATCTTAATTCATATGTTCTATATATTTTGACACATCTATATTAAATCAGAAGTTCAGTCACACCTTGACTTAAGGTGTCAAGGTGTGACTTGACAAGAAACAACTACTTGTTTCTTGATCACATCTCACCTCTCAACCAAGCAGCATCTTCATTTGTGAACATTGTTGGAAGTAAAGCTGAGAAAATGCTGTAATTTCAGTCACTGTGTTCAGCTTCAGCTCCAACTGTCCAGCACCAGTGCAAAGTTTGATAATTCACAGCTCACAAATCATGAATGTGAATGTACATGTATATGCAGCCCATCTGACTCTTGAATTCATCCTACCAGGTGTTAATGTTAACGAAGCATCAAAGAAACAGTATGACACCAATACCTCACTGCAGATAAAGCACCCGGAGTCATTTTACGTGCTTCAGGGAGACTTTAATCACATAAAACTGATTTTACCAAGCATGTCACCTTTCCAACATGGGGAGACAACATTCTGGTCTGTGTGTACACTAACATTCACAGTGCATACAGAGCTCTTCCTTACCACCATCTTGGCCTCTCCAACCACATTTCTATCCTGGTGATGCCAGCATTTCGTCCGCTGGTGAGACAGATAAAGTCAACGAAGAAGACAGTCACTGTGTGGCCCATGGATGCAGCCTCTGTGCTCCAGGACTGTTTTCAGTGCACAGACTGGCAGGAGGTGGCTACTTATGAGGGAGAGATGGACTTGGAGTAGAACTCTTT
Organism: Alfaro cultratus; assembly: GCA_903066825.1. Lineage (NCBI taxonomy): Eukaryota > Metazoa > Chordata > Actinopteri > Cyprinodontiformes > Poeciliidae > Alfaro > Alfaro cultratus. Next base: position 5,787 of record CAEFZX010015517.1, on the reverse strand, counting down.
GGTTCTGGGCTTCATCTCCAAGTATACTGATGAAGTTACCACCACCAAGACAGTAACCTTTTACCAGATCTGACTGTGATATACAAGTCACAGTCAGATGCAGGGGTGAGAGCTCTGCTGAAAAGCTGGGGTTGCAGTGCAGGACAGGTGAGGCATCAGCACTCTGAGAGGCAAGGAAAGAACTGACTGCTGGCATTGTGAGGGCCAAAGTCACATACGCCCAGAAAGCTCAAGGTCTCTTCACCACCACTGACCCCCGGAACATGTGAAAAGAATTCAAGTGCATCACAAACTACAACATCAGGGAAGCACAATGCCCAAGGGTCCCTGCACTGTCGGATGCACTCTTCAACACCATCATCCCACCGACCTGGGTGCAGAAGCTCTCCTCTCTTGGACTAAATCCCACACTGGGGAACTGGATTCTGGATTTCCTGACCAACAAACCTCAGACTGTAAGGGTCCACAACACAGTCTCCTCCTTCATCATCCTCAGGACAGGCTCGCTGCAAGGCTTCATGCTGAGAGTCCTCCTCTTCACTCTGCTGATGTATGACTGCTCAGCAAGACACCCCAGCTGTCATATAGTGAAGTTTGCACCTGGTGCAGAGACAATAACCTCTGCATCAATGTGATGAAGACCAAGAAGATGGAGGTGGATTTCAGAAGGGACAAGGATCCTCCTTCATCCCCTGTACATCAGAGGAGCAGCTTTGGAGGTGGTCTCCAGCTACAGGTACCTGTGTGTGCATATATCCAGTGACCTCCTCACCTGGAATACTAACACGTCCCATCTGGTTGGGAAGGCCCACCACCATCTCTACTTCCTCAGGAAGCTGCAGAGAGCTGGACTTCGCATGTTGGTGTTCCCACTAAAGCCATTTTTTTTGCCCCGATTTTCCCTTTACGACAATCTTACAAGTCCTGCAGTGTGTGGTGTGTTGAATATGCCAGATCTAAAATTGGGCATATTCAACATTTTTCTGGCCCTATTATTGCAGCCTGTGGGGTTTTCCCTGACTGGGAGCGAGAACGCAGCCTGTAGAATGTGAAGGTAGCCAATCAGAAAGCGTGGTGACGTAAGAATGGAGGGGAATCCCAAACAGCTGACATGGCGCAACTGAGAGTCTGGTGGACTATTATATGTGGTTATGTTTATTCAATTAAAAATGTTAACTACAAAAAATCATAACTCACCTCCAAATCATAGTGCAGCAAATAGAGCGGCTGCTCCCGCCATCTTTTATCAAACACCTTTTCTTTTTATTACGTCTTTTATCGCTTAAAATGAGTCCACAAACTATCACTACTGCTTCTACATTGTCATCCGTGTTTGATTATTCTAAATTCACGTATGGTATGTTGGGGGGTTTTACTGGAATTTCTTCTGGCACGGGATGTTTGTGAGTGGAATCGGTTTGTGTGGTGTGTTGCTCCTGCTGTGTGGCACCTTCTGGACAGAAGAACCGATCAAACCTGTTGGACTTTTATCGGCTCGTGTCATGTGAGATGATAGAGGTCTAGAAAATCGGCCGACAATCCTTAAATCATGCCGTGTGAACCAGACCTAAAACTCACAAGCTGTACTCCTCTCATCTCGTCTCGACCACTGTCCTAACGCTCTCTGACTCTGGTCGCTATGGTAACGTTTATATATCCCTTCAAAATAAGATACAGATGCGCCACACAAACGAACATTTTACTTTCGTGAAAATTTTAACTCACGATAACGACTAATGGAGAAAAACAAAGGTACTTCATTGGCATTCCTTGTGATTCTGATTTGAAAAATGTGTAATTAAAAAAAGCTGCATTTATGCTTCCGCTTTCATATTGGTGCATGTGAAGTGTGAGAGGTTAGGACAAATTTGGCTGGTGACGCTACTGCAACAGTGTGATACCCTCATAAAGGGAAACCAGAATTTGAAACGAATTTTATTTTCGTGGTGCTGTACAATTGCTGATAAGAGCTGATCAAGAGATCTCAGTCACTTCTCATTACCCGTTATATACTACATGACTTTAAAGACCCTCTCAGTGTGACTGTTCTGATTACAACTTTTAAATCTGTTTTTCCAAGCATCCTCAGAACTGAAGAGGCAATAGGCAAATGTCTTCTAGAAACAAACAAAAAAAAGGTTTAGTGGTCTTCTACTCAAACACTTATAATGTTATAATGTCCTGGATGAATGAGAATCTACACCAACATTAATTTCTTTCTTCTTCACTTTGACAGTCACTCAGGCTACATCACAGATGCTACTGTGGCCCTGCTGCTGGGTTTCTTGTTTTTTATCGTCCCTGCCCATGGACCTGACAAGAAATATGGTAATAGCATATATTGTTGAAAATTTAATTAAGAGGCTGTACAAATATAATAATCTTTTTGGAACATATTTACATAAATAGCTGACTTAGTCATGGATGGGAATTCTACTTAAATGATCTTCCAAAAGAAAAGTCAAGCTGCTTCTGTGAAGTACAAACTGATATACCTCTGTGGAAATCTACCAAGGATAAAATAAAAAGCAGCCAAAATTAACAGAGCATAGGTGTAAATTAATGTCAAACTAGTTGTGCTAAGTTTAATACAAAACTTTACAATCCATATTCCGACTTTCCTACAAATATGATGCACTTATATTACAAACTGTTAGATTGTAGCCAATAAATATACTTCTTATATTTGGCAATATAGTCCTATATTGCCAAAAGTATTCGCTCACCTGCCTTGACTCACAGCTTATATTCTTAACCCATAGGGTCCAATATGATGTTGATCCACTGTTTTAACCCTTCTGTGAAGGCTGTCTACAACGTTTAGGAGTGTGTTTATGGGGATTTTTGACCATTCTTCCAGAAGCGCACTTGTGAGGACACATACTGAAGTTGAATGAGAAGGCCTGTCTCTCAATCTCCACTCTAATTCATGCCAAAGGTGTTCTATTGGGTTGAGGTCAGGATTCTGTACAGACCAGTCAAGTTCATCCACACCAGGCTCTGCTATCCATGTCTTTATGGACTTTGCTTTGTGCACTGGTGCAGTCATGTTGGAAGAGGAAAGGAACAGTTCCAAACTGTTCTCACAAGTTTTGGAGCATGAAATTGTCCAAAATGTCTTGGTATGTTGAAGCATTCAGAGTTCCTTTCACTGGAACTAAGGGTCAAGTCCAGCTCCTGAAAAACAACCTCACACTATAATCTCCCCTCCAAAAAAACCTTTACAATTGGCACAATGTAAAGATAAGTGCTGTTCTGACCCAGACTTGTCCATCAGATTGCCAGATGGAGAAGCAAACTTTATCACCGCAGAGAACGTGCCTCCGCTGCTCTGGAGTCCAGTGGCGGCAGGCTGTGCAGAGACCTTTGGAGAGGCATAGGCTAAAAGTTAAAAAGGGACACATTGAACAAAATCTTAAAACACCGTTCAACAGGAGTGCCCAAACTTTTTGAGATCGAGATCTACTTTTTCTCTCACCGGCTGTCTGAGATGTCTTGTCTTGACTCTAAGACAAAAAAGTATTATAAAAGGAAAACTATATTGACTTATTTTATAAGCAGATATCCATCAGTTATAGTAGAAATATTAAAGTAATAGAAGACATAACAAAGTTTCTTCCTCAGTGAGATTCTGGCACTAAGAGGAATTTGCTGGTTTCTCATAGTCAGGCACTGGTTGCAAAACTGAGGTCAGCAGCTATCAATCAGTTGTAGTCAGAGGTGAAAGTAGTTTGAAATTCCTAGAGGTACTATGACAAAAGTATATATATATATAAAGTTGCTTCTTTGTGTGCTTTGGAGCTTCTGTGCTGATGAATTTTTTTGCGAAGCGATAAAAACTGGATAGCTCTTGAATTGCTACAAAATGGAGCTGTATTTCCCTCAACACACTGGCTGCAATGTTGACACCGCGAGATGCCATGAGACCTAAATTCTGAATGTCATGGCGTGGAGTGCATCCCAGTTTTCCATGTTTGGCATATAACCATTCATTTTAGCTTTTAAACTGGTGATATTGGTCCTGTGTCTAGACAGAGTAGACCTAGTAGTAGTTCTGAAGATCCTGCAGCTTCCACTTTGTCTTCCTCACATGGCGCCTCCTCACCCTGACTCTCATACTGATAGGAACCACAGAGCTCTGTTAAGTTAAAAGCACATCTTCTGAAGTTGGGATATTTTTCATCCAACAGGATCCAGAGGAATCACCTCAAAACAGATGTAGGACTGGATTTTATTTCAATGTCATTTGTAAATATTAGAGCCTTATTTTCAACACTGGACCTATAAAGATTGAAAAAGGTTATCATTTTGGAGAAAGTTTCATCGACATCAATATTTCCACTAAATAAGAGGTAAAAAATAGTTTGATAGAGGAAAAGCCTCTCAGACTGAGCTTAAAACAAGATGGCAGAGAGCACCAAAAAATTGTTTTTTTAATATTAGACAGTTTAATTTCACACAATTAATGCGGTAGAAGCCATTTGTTTGTTAAATACTTAATGAAACATATTTACTGTGTTTTATGTTTGTTGTGATTGATGTATACTCGCAGACGAACGAGGTAATTAGTCCAAGTTTGTCGTGTATTGAATGTTCAGAAACTTCAACGGCTGTAATGCGCCACAGCAAAGGTAAACAATGGTAAAATAACGCAAACAGGTGATCAACTCTAAACCACTACTACCTTTAAGCACACCCGTTGCTGTGGCAACCTCCAGCCCTCCGGAAGCAGATCAGAGATTGTTAAAAACATAATATTCAGTCCGTTACAATATTAGATTTTCAGGCTTGATATTTATTTTTAATTATTAATAAGCGCTCCCCTTAACATAGCGGTGGTTGATTAGCTAATTTGTTAATTTAAATTCCTGCTAGTCAGTCAGTCTTTGAGTTGCCTTTTTTTATTTAGGTAATGGAACTGAAACACACAAATTGCTCAATACCTTGTTGAAAAAATAATTACTGAGATGATTATTTTTGTTGGTTCATTAATTTTTGTTGAGTTTCTTTTCTTAAAGTTACAAATGTTTTGGATCTTAGTGATCAGAGGACGTGCTGGTCTCAGCCTCCTGGTGGCTTTCAGTTTGTCACCTACTCCAGAGTACAAAGAAAACCAAAAACAACCCAAACAAGGTGGCACCGGACAGGGGGACCAAGGAAATAAAGCAAACTCAGTCCAAAACAAATCAGAATGGTCAGGGCGGGACTGCCTTGGAAGGTCTGGAGGGCAGCAGCGGCTGGAGAAGGTCCGGTGGAGGATAACAGAGAGCGAAAGATGGGAATATCAGTGTTTGGTGGTGGTGGTGGTTAGCAGATTGTAACAGCAATGGCTGTTAATAATGGCAGTGCCACTCCGCCTCCTCCATGTTAAGTCCATCTAGGGGAGATGAGGAGACCAGTCCCACAGAGCGATAATATAGTTGGTGGCTACATCAAGTTGTATCTTTGTGGAGCAGGGTGAGCCCCTGTATCGATGAATTCTTTGAAGGCCCATCTGAGGATTTCAAAGTCCGCTGGGTCCATATTGTTAGTTTCTTTTCTTTCTTTCCTTTTGCGGTCAGGTCCTTCAACTGAAGCCGTTAACATCACCTCTGTCTGGTCTGGTCCCTCTGTCATGAAATGGAGTTAGTGGTGGTGAAGATAGACGTAGTGGGCCCAGGTTGTTGAAAAATAATCATTTTAATGATGATTCTCAGTAAGGCAAGGCAAGGCAAGGCAAGTTTATTTATATAGCACCTCTCAGCCAAAGACGATTCGAAGTGCTTGTACAAGAGAGCCAAAAAACAA
>CAEFZX010015515.1:0-14072 GCA_903066825.1 Alfaro cultratus | reverse complement strand
CCCTTCACGGATCCCTTTGTTCTGGATTTCTGGACCCTGACCCAAGCTCTGCCTCACGACCACCGAGTATTGCCTGCTCCTCAAGCTAAGTTTGCTCTCTCTGTCCTCCTGTGTATAACCCTAGCCTGATAATCGTCTTAGTCCCTGGTTGTTGCCCCTTTGGATCTCCTTGCGGAGGATCCTCATTGCTTCCACTACAGCCTGCTCTACCTTGTTCTGTGCTCCACCCATCCAGTGCTTTTCAGGTCAGTCAAGCTGAACATTTCTAAGTTACCCCTCTGTTATCTGTTCATCACCAGCCTTCTCCCCTCTCTTCTCAGTGTTGTACTGACGACCGCACCCTGAGCAGCTACCTGAGTTTGAGAGTTTTCATTAAACTTGATTTTTTCCTTTGCAAAACTCATGTGTGTGGTTGAATTTCCGGGTCCCCACTGAGTGTCCTTACACGTGAAGCATCATATGTACAACTAATACAGTGACATTAACCTCGTCCCGAATTGTCACGTTATATTCACAACCTTCATTTTTTTTTTATTGGCAATTTGTGGCAGACGGATGCAAAGGAGTGCATAACTGAAGCAGATGGAAATAGACGCTTTTTTTGTTCAAATCTTTGCACTTATTTATTTTCTGGGGAACGTAACTCCAAACTGGAGTGTTAAAGAATGTTCTTTTGTTGTGTCCTGCTTTCACCTCCCACAGCCAATTAGTAATGTTGCAGATGCCAATTGTCCTCCAGTCCACAGGTGGTCAGTCCAATCTCTTTGATATTAGAAGGTCAATAGGATGTGACTCTCCAACGTGACGCTGTGTGGAATCCTCCGAGACACAATCCAGCGATTTACCACTGGATTGTAAACCGTTCCCCCATTTGGGAGAGGGAAGGTCTTTGTGCCACTATATACAGTATGTACTGTAATTCCAGTAAATAAATGAGAAATGTCGTATTTTTCAGGCACTGTTGTGTGATTTCTCCCTCTGAAGAGAACATCCATATAACAGTCAATCACTCTAAAGCAGCGATTTTTGGATTAACACTCTGGTTTTGGGACCAGAGTTTATAATCAGGCAATCAGCTTTGGGGCAAAATCATCTGGTCTGAAATGATCTCAATTCAATTCAGTTCAGTTGAATTGCCCATTCACAGATATGTCTGTAGAGCATAACTAAACTATTGAAAATGAATAACCTTGGGAAGTGCCAACATCCCAATACATAGATGTATAATAAGATATATTTGTGGTTTGAAATGTTAACATGAGCAATTCTAAGCGCTTTAAGAGAGAGGATCTTAAGTATTTGAGGATTTCAGCCATTTCCTGCATTTTCAAACTCTTACGAATGTAAGTCAGATGAGAATCTGACAGGATTTGAAAATCAACATTAACAGAGGAATCAGCAGAATTATTTTATTTATTTTTTACAAAATTTTGTCTCTCATGCAAAGCTAATAGAGGCAGTATTAACTGAGAAGTTTAATAGCAACATTTTGAAGCTTTGAAAAAAAACAAAAAAAAGTTGTAAAAACATTGATTTTCCTTCCACTTGTCAGGCACTAAAAGTAAAATCCTACAGCTTTTGTGTTTTCCGCCATTATCTTGGCTTTAAGTATAAACCCCGAAAGCAAAAACTGAGCCCATTAGTATGTGCAGCGTGCAATGTTTATTATCACGGATGTTTAAAAGGTAATGAATACATTAATTGTGTCTGGTCACGGCAAATACAGGTCTCCTTCAATCCCCAGCTTTCCTTGCAATCTCTTCATTTATGGTTGATATTAAAACCCGTTGGGGTAGAAAACATTCAAAATGCAAATTGTTAACCAACCGGCTCAGTCCAAACACACTTAGCGCGCGCGCACACACACACAGAGCACTCTATTTATCAGAAACACCTAACATGATTAGATAGGGGCCCGGTGCCGAAAAATCAATTTTTGTTGATTCAGAACACAAAAGGAAAAACCCAGAATGAATAGCAACAATTCATTATTTATTAAGCACCTGTCAAAAAAGCTAATATCAGATAAGCCACTGATCTGAACGCAGTACAACGCTAGTCATACTTATTAGTTCAAAATAATAAGTATTATTACTTCTCTAGGACATTGTTTTTTTACATCATTAGTTAGGTCATTTTAAAACCAAACTTCTCAGAATATCGTCGACCAAAGACGTTGCCATGTTGCAGTGACGTGCCGTATAGACGTCAGGTATACTTCAACAATGACAATGCAAAAACTATGCGCCACACCAAGTCACAGGTATCCAATAATGTACAAATAAATAAAAATATGCCAAGTAAAGCAACAATGCAGCCTAACAATGCATGTATCAAGCAATCGGTATTTTAACAAATTATACAGACAACAGCGCACATAATTGAACAGCCAGCCACTTAGAAAAACTTTTCTATGTTCTCCAGTTAGGCTCAACATCAATCCATACTTCTCAAATATCACGTGGAAAAGACTAAAAGAAAAAATAAGTTTGTATGAGAATGCAATAGAAAAGTAACACTCACCCATCACTTAAAAATGAAATCCATGCATCTGTCGTTATGGATGAAGCGTTCAATGACGGCGTCATGCAGGTGTCCTTGTTGCTTCAGTTCCTTCTCAATAGACCGAGATGACAGAGAAGAGAGTCACGCTTGTTCAGTTGTGTTCCTTGCATGGTTTTCTATCCGTTTGGGAGTTGAGAGCGAACCCTCCACGGACGCAGTAGACATGGGAATGGTCAGGATCAGACATACAAGTGCATACAGTTCTGTCATCGCTTCTAAAAGGCCTCTTCAAAAAACAAGCCAGAAGATTGCTGAAACGTTAGCCGTGAAGGTTTGAGCTCAGTCTATTCAGATCAAAATCAGAATCATAACTGTCTTGAGCTCTGGCTCGGCAAATATTTTGTTGAATGCGTTAAACCGCTGTGCTTCCAATAGTCTAACAAGCTTCATTTTATTGTGATCCTCAAATCTGTTCTTGATCTGTGTGTGAATGTTGTCAGTCACCGCTGAGTGAAGCGCATCAGACTACGGTTCGAGTTGTCGTCTCAAAAATGTCACCAAATTTTGCTCTCTCCCTCTCAACACTTTGGCAGAATTCATCAGTTCTGGCTAGACTGAACTGCACATCCAGCGTTGTGTTTTGAGCTGCTTTTAGTATGAAGAGTCCTTTATAAATAAAAATGATTGATTGCAAAATTCCAAACAACACGACTGCAATGTCAAAAGTCCTGATGAGGGCAAAAAGAAAAAACAGAGAAACTCAAACAGTCCACTGAAAAGTTTTGATAACTTTTCAATGGACAGTTTCTTCAGGCTCTGGTCTGATAGGAGCCTCTCCTGTCTCTGTTAATCAAAGGTTTCTATCATACACACTGTTACAATCTAGATTTGATTTGACCCCAAATTATTATTTTTCCCTTGGCTATCTGCAAGTTTGGAGTTTGTAAACCAACTTTATTGTAAATGCATTTTAATGGTAACATTAACAATGAGTCTCCTGATGTATAAAGTTGACCTGAAAAATTATTTCAGTAAATAAAAATACACATAAGAATCGGTCTTTCTTGTCTGTACTAAAACTAAATCTATAATTTTATTTTACTTAAGTACATACCTGTCAAATAAGGGAAATTTTCAGCCGTCCTACCTGCCCAGTTCAAATATGGGAGACTTGACAGGTATGCTTCAGTATCATAAACAAATATTTGCTTTATATAAACAACTCTGTTCTTCTTGACTTCTTAAACAAATACTTCCTTTATATTACAAAACATAAGTCTTTCTTCACTTCGTTAAACATACCTTCTTTTTTTTTTTTTTTGCGTATTCTTTCTGCAGCTACGCAGAAAAAGCTCCTCTCTGAAGCAGCTCGGCATTTGCAGTAGTTGGGATTCGGTTTATTATGGCAAGAATCGAAGGCGAGTCAACTGTGTTCAGGGGCAGCATTTCTTCTGCTACCATCCGACCAACTTTTTTAACTCTCCATCTCTAACTGGTTTTGCACCGAGGGACCTCCTGTCGCAGCTCTCTGCTTTGAACCACCTCTATCAACTTGACTGTCCCGTGCTGCGACTCCAAATGTTTCTTCAGACTTGATGTAGTGGTTTTGAAGGGAGACACAACTTAACCGCCAGCACAGAAGGCACAGTGAACCTTGATATCGTCATCCTTCGCTGACAAAAACTCAAAATACTTCCTGTTTTTCCAACAAAGTGCATATCTCTCTCCTCCCTCCGTTGTTCATGTTTCTGTCGAGGCGTGCTATTACAGGTGCTTTGTAAGGCGTTACATCATTGTCTGTGACAGATGTGGATACCCTGATGCCACCATTGGTGACCGGTTTTGGCTAGCAGCTTTTTGATCTGATATTTTCTCTATCGAGCTGCGTACACACTGCAGATAACACGCAAGACTGTCTCATTGCCATTTTTGGGGAATCTAACCCATTCTCTGTATTGGTTGTAGCCAAAAGTGTCTTTCTCACGGAGTGGAAGTCTGCCTCGCCTCCCTCTAAGTGTAGGCTAAATAACATGGTTTCATGTTAATGTCACAAAAACATACGCTACACTTTCAGTGATGATGCTCCAGAAATGTTAGGACTTGGGGAAGGGAGTATGGGCTTCCTCGAGCATTTGAGCAGTTCCTCGAGCATTTGAGCAGTTCCTCGAGCATTTGAGCAGTCCCTCTCATGTAAGTGGCAGCCTCACTCCGACTCGGGAGTTGCTGATCTTACTTTCGTAAAGAGAAAAAGTCTCACGTTCAGTAAATTTCCAATAATAACTTACAGCGCGGTGAATTCTGCAAGCGTCGATCCACAGGCGACATCTTCCGAATCCTCCTGTCAGTTGATGTTGGACTCACCTTGCCGCAGAGGGGAATCACTGCAGTGGCGACGCGCTATCCACCTTGGTGCTTTCAGCTGATCTGAAGACCGAACTGAATGTTTTCTGATGAATAGGACTCTTAGCTGTACCGTATGATGGTATTGACGGGTAAGAGTGCTTACCCTTAAATTATTGGTTAAGCGTTCATCCATTAAATTGGATAAGAAGCTGTATTTCACAAACACCATGGTACCAGCCCAAAAGCCGCACAGACGTAGGATTGTATACCGTACAATTTCTCATTATCTATGTTGTTTAACATCCCAGGAGACAAATCCTATACAGAATCTAAAACCTCCCAAAGTGCATAGTTAGATTTTGTACTTGAATGACTTAATTACAGAGTAATGTGTTTTTCCTGTTCTGACAAAGGCTGCAGAACAGCCTTTTCACAGTCTGGTAGTCCTGAGCACCGTCTGCAGATATTCCTGGGAGGCTGCCGCGGCATAACTCTTTTCGTGTAGGTCGAGTGGTGGCTTCACCTCGGAGGTGAGACTGCGAGCAGAAAAATCTGTAAATCACAGACTGCTCCTTGTAAAACCTAATTACTGAAAGCTATGTAATACGTAAAGGTGACCTGGATGAACAAATCAGCATTTTTATCACCTCCTCCCTCCTCCCACCCGGAGTCTGGCAGCTTTCTCCAAATCCTGGCCCTCTTGCTGCTTCCAGACCTGCTTACTGTCTTTTTCCTTCAGCTAAGACAAGAATCCTTAGAAACTGGAATAAATAAGGAGGAGTTAGATCACTTGAGAGTCACTATAGTGGATAAAGTATAACCTTGAGTGTGCTTACATGAAAATCTTTTTTTTTTTTTGTGAACCAGAAAAACAATTATTTCTACCTATGCTGAAATATTATACCCATAATTATTGAAGAAGTTAAAAATATTTTGATAATCAGGGAGGCTGCATGGTGGCGCTGTTGGTAGGACTGTAGTAAATGTAAAAGTAGTTTACTTCTCGAGCAGAATCCCAACATTTTCTGTCATTCTGCTCTTTATAGAGTGAGAGGAGTCTACGAACGTTATAGATGCTTTATTGGGTTATCTGCTTGGGTTGCCAGCCTGTAGTTGGCTCCTGGACAGACAGGCCAGGTGTAGTTTTCAACAAAAAAAAAAAGATACATATGGTTGTTGTGTGGGAGGGTGCCAAGTCCTGCTGGAAAATGAAATCAGTATCTACGTTAAACCACTCAAGCATGAAAACATCAAATCGCCACTGGCTGTGGAAACAAGATGTGCCTCTGCACTCTTCCTCCAGTTGTTCTTCCTGCTTTGAATTGTTTCTGCCTATGTGGGTTTGTATTTTGGTAATGGCAGCGGAGGACGTCAATGAAACCATTGAGTCCATGTTGGTCATGCTTCCACATACTGAACAATCAAAGTCGCAGCAAGAGGAACATTTAAGACAATTTCATCCTGGCACAGATGTGATGGCCTCGCTCCCCACGGGGTTGTTCACACCGCGCGCGATTTCCGGTGAGCTTCATCGAACTTTTGTACATCATTACCAAACTGTAGCGCGTGGGTATAATCAGATGTGATCATTTCAAACTTACGGGTCTATCGTTTCTCAGAGGGTCCACACCAAAGCAAAGAGTATAACAAGGGTCTGTTTTTTTTTTTCTTTTACCAAAATTACCACTGATCAACAATCTGATCCTTTTTTACCTCCTTGGAAAACGTCAGGTAAGACACATCTGACGTTATCTCTGGTTCGATAACGTTTAATACAAGGAACTTGACAAATGGATCCCATGTCTTGAATTTGATTCTGTTTTGGCTCTGAAATCAGCTGCCATCCTTCCTTGATTAAAGTTTCCCAAAATCCTGAGTGGATTTTCCTTTACGATCTTAAATCAGGTGTTATTCCTGTTGCCTGTGCACCTTTTCCTACCACACTTTTTGCTTCCACTAAACATCCCATTCATGTTTAGTGGGATGTCTTTGAGCAGCTAATTACTTTAGCTCTGACCAATTGTAGCTTAACCTCCTTGTAGATGGTCATACTGGTTATCAATCCTCATGACCTAAACCTTCTTTCTTAAAAATCATCACATTCTGATGTTAAATGTAATAATTTACAGAGTTGGACCTGTACTAGCGAGATCAATTGATCTCAATGTTCAGCACCATGAATGAACGAGCCAAAAATAAACAGGAAATGCATGAAAGCTGTATCGATGTAACATCTGCAACAGAAGCATTACCTAAATGTCCACTTTCATTCCCAGCAGCTGGATCAGGAGCAGTCACTTAGCAGCTCCTCCTGACCTTAGCTGCCACGTTAGCATGCATGAGCAATCTGCATCCCTGACGCTTTGATGTGCCGCCGTCTCTCCTTCTCCATTCACGCGTGAGCGACTTAGAGATTTCCTGCCGAGGTCAATCACACTGAAGTGTGGGCTGATTCACTGTGACGATCAGCTCTCTCTCTCTCTCACCACGTCTTTGAGATGTTAAAAATTCAGCCTTACCTATACCTTACCGGGGTCCAATCACCTTGGCTGTGAGCGGCGAGGTCTGAGTGTGGCTGACACTGCTCCCACGACGGCAAATCAAAGAGATGTAGATTGAAGCCAGCAGTTTGCAGAGAGGTCCCCCCCCCCAACCTCCCTGGTTATTTAGCACTCACTGCTACAGTGTCGGTCAGGGGAGGATCCTGTCAGACAGTAGGGAGCGAACTCAGAGCTCCTTTCTGTCATCAACGAACCAAGTCATAAGCGAGTCATTAAAAGGCCACCTGTTCTCCTTCTCCGTTCCACCCTTGAAGTACCGATCCCTCCAAACATCTAATACTCAGAAAGCATGTATATGCTCAAGCACATCTGTGAACTTGTACATAAGCAGCACTCCACACCATCAGACACATGCCTCTGGTTAAGGTGATGATACACAACATATGGTGCTCGAGATCCGCCTAAACCCCTCGCGGAGAACACTGCGCAATCCATAGGATTAGTGTGGGAGCGGCTCATACAATGGGAATTGTCAGATTTAGGCTTTTGGCCAACGCTGGCAAGCTAAAGGCCTCCTTCAGAGGTTTAATTAGTTTTTCTGAAGCAAACTTTGCCAGCTATAGGAACAATGATATAACGGCGCTGTCGTGTATTAGGTCACCGTTGAATAGTTAATAAAGCTGCAGTGACTATTCCATCTTAGAAGTGAGGACGCGCTCTCTGTCGATAGCAGTGGTTGGACGGACGCCGTGGACAGAAAAATAATAGATGTAGATATGGCCAAGATACTCAGAAACGCTCCTGAGGCAGTTCTGAAGCAGTGAGCAGGGAAGCGCACTGCGTAGGGTTGTTAAAATCCTCAGATATATTACACTCATTTCAACTCTATATTTTATTCTGGCTCTACACTAGAATAGCTTTTCATGACTCAAAGATTGAAAAAAAATCCCTTACATTTTTCATACTGCCTATTAAACACCAATCTGTTATGTGGTGCAATTTAAAGGACAAAAATGAAGGATTTGGGCAGGCTTGGGGAAGCTTTCTTTGCCAAAGCCAGGTATTTCTCCTGCAATGACAAGTTAATGCTGAGAACTGCTAAAGGAGCTGACAAAGTGACGCAGCAACTTGGTGCTGCTTCACTAGTAAGATGCTGACACACTAATGTTAGCATTTTAGTAGGAGACAAAAAGACAACTAATGTTAGATGCTAACATTTTAATATGAGGCAAAAAGACAACTAATAGTAGATGCTAACACAAATGCTAACATTTTAGTAGAATGCAAAAAGATAACTAATGTTAGATGCTAACACACTAATGCTAGCATTTTAGTAGGAGACAAAAAGACAAATAATGTTAGATGTTAACATTTTAGTATCAGTCAAAAAGACAACTAATGTTAGATGCTAACACACTAATGTTAGCATTTCAGTAGGTGACAAAAAGATAACTAATGTTAGATGCTAACACACTAATGTTAGCATTTCAGTAGGTGACAAAAAGACAACTAATGTGAGATGCTAACATTTTAGTATGAGGCAAAAAGACAACTAATAGTAGATGCTAACACACTAATGCTAGCATTTTAGTACAGATAAAAAGATAACTAATGTTAGATGCTAACACACTAATGCTAGCATTTTAGTACAGATAAAAAGATAACTAATGTTAGATGCTAACACACTAATGCTAGCATTTTAGTACAGATAAAAAGATAACTAATGTTAGATGCTAACACACTAATGCTAACATTTCAGTAGGAGACAAAAAAAACCCTCACTATTCCTTCAGAGTGGTCAAAAAGCGTGTTTTGTTTACAGTAATTTGTTCCTGGAACCAGTGTAGTTTTTAGCAGCCATTATTACTCACATTTATTTACCAGGGTAAACAACAGATAACCAAAGATGTACTCTGGTACGGAGGTGGCACTTTTTTGTTTGACAGGAACATTTAGAGACATTCTGAGCTGATTAAATGTTTTTAACATTTTAATTCAGTCAAATCAGTTTCAACTATAGTATGCTTCTACTTTAACTTTAATAGCAATTGATTAATAATAAAATGTTCTGTCTTAGATCAGAAGTGGTGTAAAACTCTTAAATGTTACATTGATAAAAGCATTTACTCACTCTTTCAAAACAGATGGCTTTTAATAATGTCAACAATTTATAAATATTTCCAAGTGTGCTCTCAGTAATACGTTTCACCAGAAATATGGAAACATTCTCATTGCACTACGCAGATAACATTCACATTTAAGTCACAGATAGACGCTAACAATTAAGTTCACGGTCGAATGAACTTTAAAAATGAAGTTGATCGTTCTAGTAACTCGTACGAATGCTGCACAGTCGAGAGGTTGATTTGAGTCGATCTGTCAGAATATATACCTCCGCTGATTTTCCAGTCAGGGAAAAAGGCAGATTCCCAAAGATGAATTTTTGCACCAACATTTAAATCTTAGACAGATTCTTCTCTTGGTGACACTTATTAAAGGTCAAAACTTCACGGCTTTAAAGGCCAGCAGTCAAAATGACTGAGGTGGATGAAGCTTCCTACTACATACTAACCCAGGGGACTCCTCCATTTGCCTGTGAAATGTAAAGACTTGATTGCAAAATGTTATCACTGATTACACACACACACTCGCGTACCATTTCAAATAAGTCTTAGAATGATCTAAGAGTGTCATTGCCCATTCTGGTTTCTCCTCCTTAAGACTTACATGCTGAGGTTTCCTTGGCATTGTCGGTGGCGATCAAACCTGTGCGCACGGGGGCCGGGGTCACATCTGGCTCTGCCTGGATGAGGATGTGTGCGATCGGATGGAGTTGGCGAAGCATCACACGACAGCCTCTGTGCACAGAGGGAGGGCAGGGGCAGGGGGTGTGCAACGAGGCACAGCGGGTGAGACGTGTGCAGATGGTTGATAACTCTGCTGCATTTTCTGCTTTGTGTCCTTTCGCTTAAATAAGTTGGTATTTAAGCTATGCATGCCTTCTTTTTTACCTTCTGGCTTTGATTTAGTCAGGCTCCAGACACCACTTGCATAAGCAATTGGCACTTTCACAAACGTGAGCATCTTTCTCTGTTGGGGGAAGCGAGGTGTGCGCCCGCCACACACCGAGTCCGTACAATTCGCATGCTTGAGATTAACTTAAAATGGACGAGAAGAAGAAGAAGCTGTTAAGCTAGCATGAGAACACGCTATTTAATTGTGTGGGCAATAAGGAAGTGCGGCTGTGCCAGTTTGTTTTTGTTCTCGCCTGGCTGCCTGCCGCTTGTGGGAAGATCCGGTACTAGGAAGAGAACGGGTTTGTTGAGAGATCTCGTTTTGTTCAAATAGTCCTTGAGAAACCCTCCACAATGACCGGTCTTTACTTGTGTGGCATCTTCTTGATAGTGAACATTCAAAGGTTAATGGTGTCAGAATACACAGGCAGCTGTGGAGGAGAAAGCAGAGGCTGTTATTGGTCAAGTTGCCATAGCGCTTCTCCTGGCCGTTTCTATTTTTATGTCTGTGCCGTCTACCTCCACTCATCTTGGATATGAATACTGCATCATGTTGATTAAACATGAACAGTTATTTTTCTAGGGTAGAATGATTATGTGAGTGTTAACAAATCGGTGAATATCCCCCTAATCAGAATTATACGCGCAGTGCTTTACAATTGATTACAGGTTTCCTTTGATTTGGCGTCTTTGTCACAATGCAAATGTTTCAGGTCATCAGCCAAACTTAAATACCAGACAAAACTAACTGGTTTCATCGGTTAGGTATAACGAAAGCAGCCATTATTCTACCACCGCCGTGTTTGACTATCAGGTTGTATCTTTTTTGAAATCCGGCTTGTACTAAACCAGATGTAACAGGCGACAGATCTTCCCAAAAGACGGGCCACTGATGTGCTTTTGGAAGTAATTTCAAAAGGTTTAACCCGGTTCCATGTTTTCTCCACTATGGTTTACTGGAATCCCCAAAGACTTAGAAACGGCTTTGAATCCTTTTCCAGACGAACACAGGTCAAGGAATTTGTTTCTTGAATTCTTTAAAATTGTTTCTTCAATCCGCTCCAGGTTCTCTTTAATTCGGGGTCATTACAAGTTTGGCCGTCGAAATGATTTTCATTTCAAGAAGGACACAACGTGGTTGATGAATGCAGTTCCAAAAGCATTTTTGGGTTAAAAATGTCTTCGATGTTTCAAAAAACAGATGTAGAAAAACAAAAATCAGCTTCAAACTAAAAACGTGAGGTGCAACGTGAGCTAAGCTATTGCTTATTAAACATGATGTTCTTGTTGCTTAAAAAACACAACCGATCTCGACGTAGATGATAGAAAACCATAAACCCCAAAATTTAGGAGTATTGTCATGTGTGTGTATATATATTTTTATTCTTAAACCAGCTCTACACTAACTTACACATCCCTTTACTACAGGAATCAGATTAATTCTTAACAGTAGTCAGATTTGTGACAGAATGTACTTCTGTTTGATATCTTTCTACCAGATATAAATGTTTGTACTTTTCCTACTATTGATAAATTGACAAAAATCCAGAATTCAAATAATTTGGAATTATGTGGAATAAAAAGAATCTCCAAAGAAGAAAAGAAAAGTGCTTTTCAAGAGTAAATACATTACTATCGCTCAGAGATAGTGACGTATTCATCGTGTTTTGCCAGGCAGTTGAATTATCGCCACTTGTTGGACTGAAGTGGAAAATCATGAGGGTTATGATGACTTTATTGATGACCTTCATCACATTTTTTTGTGTAAAATCTATATTGTTTTTGTTTAATGCAAAAAAGAAAAAAAAATCTAACCATATTGTATTAACATAACATGCAATAAAAACTGTGCTCTTCTATTATTACAATAGAAATCCATATTTTTTGATAAAGAAAACCAAAGTGATTACTGCAGTAAAAATTCACAGATCCGTTTTAAACCAGCCTTTAGGTGTTTGTTCCGGCTGCTACAATAACACACAGGGATCTAAAAGAGATCCTGGCTGTTGACTTTTATTGCTTCTTTTTTATCTTGCCTTTTGCTTGAGCGAAAACATCCAATATTGCACCACTGCATGGCATAAATATTAATCTTTAATTTCTTTTTCGAAGGGTTCCTTTTTGCAACCCGTCATTTTCACATTTATCTTTAAACGCGTTGGAAACAACGCACCGGACTGGGTTTCGTTTGGCACGAGGAAAGAATAAACCAGGAAGCAGCGCGGCCAGATGGGGGCTTCCACTTCACCCACGTCACTTCTTCATATTCGCGCCCGCAGTTAGCGGCCACATGCACAGAGACGCAATAAGACATCTGTGTAATGAGATGTGGATCTAATGTCTGGTAAATTGGATGAGTAAAGAAAACGTATTGTGACTTTTCTTGGGTGTTTCACTGGAGATTCTTAGAAAATATTTAAATGGTGTATTATGCAAACTGTGGTATTTCTACCCATTATTTTAATTATTCCATCTATCAAAAAATATTGAATGTGTGGAGAAAAGCAGCTGGGTGTGTTTAAAATCTTGACTTTTTGCTTGTATCAGGGATTTTTCTCCATATAATGAGACAACAACAACAAAAGTGCAAGAATGGATTTCTGCTCAGAAATGAAGGTTGAAAAAGCAGAAAAGGAATGTGAACATTTTTTATTGTTATGATAATTGTATCTTGATTGCAGTAATTGCTTTTGTTTTATTCAGCTGAAATTAGTGTATAAAAACACTAATTTTTAATTAGACTAGACTTTTGCTGTTGTTCTTGTGGGCTTCCACTTTTTTCTACTCACTAAACGCCATAATATTTAGGGTTTTTTAATCTTTATTTTAGTCAAGTTCAGAAGTTTAAATACACTGAGATAACCAGATGATGAGGTAATAGCTTTATGATTTCAGAAGCAACATAAATCACCCAGATTACAATTTGCAACTGTGCTCAAATACCTTAATTATGAAGATATGTCCTGTACTCTTATGACAAAATATTTATCTTTCAGTTTCATAAGAACTGTTGATTCATGATTAAGAGAACAAAATGTGTAAATAGAAATGTATTATTTTAAAAAAAGAAAGTTAGAGCTTTGGCTCAAATAGGTTTTCCCAAACTGACCGCCAAATCCCATCCATCAAATTAGTTTTAAAGTTCCTTATGGACAATAAAGCCAAAGTTTTGCCATAACACAGCCAGGCTCTCAGTCGCATATGAAATCTGTATGCAGAGATACAAAGGTGACCTTCACACCTGACTCAGACGGGTTTTTTCCAATAGCAAATCGTCAGAATTTTGCCAAACATTTGACCCAACTCATAGTTTCAAAGAAAATTCAACCAAATATTTAAAAATTAATTTTTTTTTTTAGAATCTTCTGAATGTGAAGAAAGTAACAAAACCATGAATAAAACAGAAGAGGTTTTGTCAGAGTTAAAGTCAGACAGTGAAAACGAGGGAATTTTTAGTTTGCAAAGTGTATGTAAACGTCTCGTTTCAAATGTGTTACTTTACTACACACACATTTTAAATGCACTGGCACTGTCATGAAACGTGTGCTGGTGGTGAGGCAGACGCCGTGAGA
This sequence comes from Alfaro cultratus, assembly GCA_903066825.1. Taxonomy (NCBI): domain Eukaryota; kingdom Metazoa; phylum Chordata; class Actinopteri; order Cyprinodontiformes; family Poeciliidae; genus Alfaro; species Alfaro cultratus. The sequence continues at coordinate 137 of CAEFZX010015515.1, read as the reverse complement.
CCCAGGTAAGATGAATAGTGAGGTTTAATGATGATCAGAACAGCAACAAAAACAGTCCACAAACACAAAAAAAACTGCTTAGTATATTTTAGGTTCTAAAAGTTTCCGGGAATGACCACGATGATTATTTCATAGAG
>CAEFZX010015508.1:0-29044 GCA_903066825.1 Alfaro cultratus | reverse complement strand
TTATTATTATTATTATTATTATTATTATTATTATTATTATTATTATTATTATTATTATTATTATTGTTGTTGTTATTATTATGATAAATCACTACTCTTCCCAAAACCATGAAACTTTGCTTGTTTTCCTCCCATTCAAGATGAGGTGAAAGTTGAAAATAAATCACTTATTTGCTGACTCTGGATTGGATGTGTCTTTCTATGTTTTAAAAGCCTGAAGCAAAGTGAAGAGAAAGTTGCACTCTTTCTGGGCTCCTGTGCTTTTGATCCCTCCTCACATTTTGGGTAAAGTCACATCAGAGCTTTTTGGTCCATTTTAAACAGACCAGGATTTTTTTTTTTTTTTTTTTTTGTGTATTGTCTGCTTTATGTGAGCAGGTGTAAAAGCTCATACTAACTCTGCAGTTGACCAAACAAACTAAATCTGGTTGACTGGAAAACAGGGGTTTTATTTTTCTTGCCAGTGAACAAACCATCCAAACAACTAAAGAGAGAAAGTAGTATCTCTTCTACATAGAGCTGGAACGCTCTCTGTCTTGCTGTAGGCTGTTTCTGTGACTGCAACTCAAATGAGCTACTCCTGTAACAGTGTGACAATGTTTAGTAAGTTCAGTCCGCCTTGAAAAGGGAAGACTAAGAGATAACCAGGCCTAGTGAAGTTGTGAAATATGTTGCCTTTTGCTATTGGATAGAACAACATTCAGTCTTCATGGGTGCACACCCAGCATGAACCTGACGAGCCTGAAGTAAAGTTCAGCTGGCCCATCAGAGTTCTTCACTTTATCTGTCACTCTTTCACAATCTATAGTGAAAGTCATAGTTTGCAGAGACATTCACTGGATCACAAAGGTGTCATTATAGCAAGACATCAATTAGGAGAAGTGTGTGATGAACAATTTTACAGCACAGGAAAGAAAATGCAGTGCAGTTAATGAATTCTCAGAAATGTAACTCAGTAAGATCATGTAAAAAATTTACAAACTGCATGTATAGATATGGATAAGAAAACAAACTATAAAAAACTGCAATTAATAGCAGGGTGAAAACAGGCCTTTTCACCTGTTGGGGAGCAATGATGCTTATAAAGATGCTGGAAGGAAGGACATAATGGTAGCAATGTGACAGTCTCCTGTATTCCCCAAATGTGTGGACTAAATTGTATGTTTGTATGTAGGAGAACATTTGTCTCCTAAAGAAAATATCCAGCCTTGAATGAAATCTCCTAGTCTTGCAGGATAATCTGTTTTAATCTAATGAAACTCTAGAAGGGAAGGATTAGTTCTTGTTAGATGGAAGCAGACTTTTTGTGAAGGTGAAAAACTTATGAACAAATCTAAATGCTAGTTGATTCTGACTGACCTTCTGGTTGCTGCTAGACAGCTGAAGGTAAAGAGGGATTTTATTTTTCAGCATCACTGATTTCAAGCACACTTGGGAATCAGTGGTAGAATTACTTAATCAAAATTGGTCTACTTAGAGTTCAGAACAAAATCTGGCAAAAAAAAAAGGAAAAGAAATCTGAAAGGTCACATAAAGATCCCTGTGGATAACTGGACCTCCTGCTGTTTCGATCCTCTGCTCAAACATTATGAATACTGTTCCAAGTAATCTTTAACAGAAAATAAGCTGAGTGTTGTTTTGAAAAGTAAAAATAAGACGTAATGCATACAGTATCCTAATAGTTAGTTTACAAAAGTTGCAAAGATTCTGATTTGATGTCAGGAGAGTCTGACTATATGGGCAGTAGGGTTAAATGCCACTAAAAGTGTGAAAATGAATTCTCATACTCCCTGAACCAATGTTTCCCAGTTTAAGCCTGGAAGATCCTGCTATCAGCATTTCTTAAGAACCTGTTCCCTCCCTAAATAACCTTATTGTTGTTTAGGGGGTGAAAAATCCATTTTCATCTTCACTTTGAGATAATCTGTTTGTTTTATCAAAGCTGAGCTCAGTGACGTTCTTAACCCAGGCAGTTCACACATAAAACCCATTTTTACACCCTAATTTAAACTCTTTGACTGAAACCACACAGGAAACAGTCATTCGAACTCTGCAGAACTACACGCTTCACACCTCTCACATGTCTCCGCTGCTTCGTCTGGATTTGAATCTGCGAAATCAGACAAACGTCATGCATCCAATCTGCATGCTTGCCAAGCAGAAAAGCCTAAAAATAAATATTCTATCTCATCTTCTATGAACAGAAAAAAGATTAGAGGGTGTGTTTGAGGGCATTTAGACATAGAATTCATCAGCTACCAAATTCTAATATTAATTTACAACAGCTCTAGTTAGGGGTTAAAGGCAAACAGAGACATTTACACTTTGAAAAGAAACTCCGCAACTATTGTTTTAAACTTAAAAACATATTTTATGTTTTTGTGTTCATCCTATGTTGGAAGAGGTTTTTACTGATTCCTTGTATCTGATTTGGAGAAGAAAATGTCCCTGTGGCCCGTTACATCACCAGATTTACTAAATTAGTACTGTTTTCTCCTGCGGTGACTATGAGCATCATTTTGCATTTCTCTGCAGCAAAATCAGAAAGATATTCAGAAAATGGAAACAATTGAGGGTCAATGGAATGCTTGATTTGACTCAAAGCATTCTAGCCAATATTGTTGCACAGATAAGATTTTATCCCAATATATTTTAGTTTGTTACTATGTCCAGAGGCTATTTATTCTGGTGGGATGAATTTTCCTCTGACTGACGCTTACATCCATGTGAAAGGATAAGGCTGACAGATAGTTCCTCCACTCTCAGCCTTTGAAGATACACAGAGTCCCATCAGTTACTAAAATTGGTTCAACCCCAAATACTCTCGGTCAACTTAGGCCTTAATGGTAAAAGCGGGAAATAATGAAAAAAATTCGGCTGTTGTCTGAGTTTATGAGGATGATGGCTTTGGGTCAGGTTCTTTTTTCCTGATACAGCTGCAGGTTTTTGCTTTTTTTTTTTTTTTTTTTTTTTAAAGGAAATCCAATCAAAGAAACTGAGATTTGGACTGATACTGAAGTAGCATTGAGGTGGGAGAAGCTGTTCTTAGAAATAGCAGCTTTTAGAAAGAAACCTGCTTACTGAACATAATACTTGCCTTTAGAAAACTGAAGAGAGATTATCTTTAATATTCGGTATGAAACTTAATTTTCGAGACAGATAGAGAATATGACAGGTGAGACAGAAGGCGAGAAAATGAGAGAAGCTCATGTGAAAAGTGTGAAACAAAGAATATCTAAACCCGAACTGAAATCTTCTTAATTTCAAGAGTGTGCAAAGAAAAAACAAAACAGTTTCATCTGTGGGATGTTAAAGCACTAGAGTAATCAGTCCTGTAGCTGGGAGAGTTTGGTGACCCTAATTAAACAGAGGTGCATTTATTGAGCAGCTCGCGCTGTGAATGCTGCGGGTCTGCGCGCGCAGCCGCACCTGAGCCGCGCGCTTCTCCCCGCACGTCAGAACATGGCAACTCTTTAAACGTTTCCCCCACACGGGAGGAGGCTGCAGACCGCCTCGGTGCTGTGAAGCGTTCACAGGTCTCTGCTGCTGCTGCTGCTTCTCTCCGGATCGAACCACCGCGTTTACACCGTCAGCGGTTACTCTGCTGCCGCACCGCGTCTCATTTCAAAACTTCTGGTGAGAATTGGACTCCTGGGAAGAGTGGGACGAGATCATTACTGCTCCTTTCTCCCACCAGCGCGATTTTAGCAGAGAACTTCAGAGGCATCATGCAAGTTTACGTGGCTGTGATATTCGCTTATGGGGTGTCTGGTAAGTTCAGCAACTTATTGACCGGATTATGATTTGAACTCTTTTCGGACATTCCTTTTACAGTTTATATTTGCAGTTTAAATCCTCTTACATTTGCATTGATAATAAAACAGAACTGAAACACTGGAACATGATTGATTGTAAATAAATGTCGATTTTTCATCCATCTCAGAGTTACGGTGTAAATAGTCTTTCATGTAACAGCTGGAGCTTTACTAAAGCACTGCTCCATCCCATAATCTGATCAAAATAAAAAGAATAAATCGCTTATCTTTACGTCATGATAATAATGTACATTCAGTCAAATGTTTGCTTTGTGTTTGATTCCATTTTTTTCTGTTATGTTGTGGATTTTCTGAGGGAGGCTTATAATCTGTGTATTTGAGGTATTTTTGCCAGATGTGTATATATGTGATAAAAGCTTATTTATTCCATACTGTGTGAAATGAAGCATCTCTAGCTGTGAAGGGAAACCTTTTTCATTCAGTTACTGTCCTGCTGCTTCAGTGGGATTCAGGGAAGCTGCTGTTTTTAGATCAGGGGAATCCAACATACAATTTACTGTTGTATAATTTCACTTAAAGTAACAGCTTTGGAACAATTTAAAACTGAAACCTCTAGAGCAGTGTTTCCCAACCCTGGTCCTCAAGGCACACTGTCCTACATGTTTTAGAGGTTTCCCTGCTTTAATGTGCCTGATTCAACTAATTGAAGTTCAACAAACGCCTGTTAATCAGTCATCAATTGAAATCAGCTGGACTGAAGCAAGGAAGTACCTAAAACATGCAGGGCAGTGTGCCTTGAGGACCAGGGTTGGGAAACACTGCTCTAGAGAACTGAAACTCTTCAGTTTATTCTTCAGTTTGTTATATTCTGCTCTTTCTTGTTATAAAGTAAGGGAACCCATTGATAGAATCAACAGATTAAGTTTCTTTAAATATTTTTCAAGACAGTGGCTGTGGTTTATCTTGACTGGCAGGGGAGCATCTGTGGTCAGCTTGCCTCTGTAACTTGAATAATGTGCGCACCTCCTTCCTTATTGGTGTTTACTAGGTTTCAGCATGTGCTAACGACGGGAAAGGCTGTCGGTGAGGAGTTATCAGACTGGCCGTTCATCCAAGGAAGTCATAATGCAACCCGTTTAATAGGATTATGTTTTAATTTCCATTTTACATATTTCTGTTGGAGATCTTCATCCTAAACATTGTTGTTTGGTTACAGTTGATCAAACAAACAGATCTTTTTCTGCATATTTTTGTAAATCAGCAGGACATCAGAAACAAACTTTGCTGTTTTTAGAAGCAAATTGCTGATTAACAGATCAGAAACTGAGAAATGAGGGGCTGTTTTCTCATTCATTAAATGTATCAGAAGTAACATCTACTATTGTTTCCATTGTTTGAATTTAGCTTTTTGCTGAAATGTTTCAGCTAAAACAAATTTTGTGAAAGATAAGCTGAATAAATAAAACAAAGGCCTTCAAATGATTTTTTTTTTTTAATGACACAACAAACTGTTCCCACCCAACCTGCCCAATAAATAAATTTATCGCATAAAATAACTGCGATTAATAGAGGTGGTAAATTGTTTTGAATTTATCTCTGACCAAACCAATCCATTCACTTGATTCATTTAGTGAGTGTTGCTTAGATAATTTATCAGAATCAGCAAGTCAACCTCTTAGTGGACTAGTCAAAGTCCAGACTTCAGCTGAGAGGTTCTGTTTATGAGCTTAAACAGCTTGAATGAAAATAATCTATCTAAAGAGGTTCGGACAGTTGAATTTATTTCAATGCAATTCTCCAGTTGGAGACAAAAAAATATGAAATTTAGTTTATTTTCTTTCCATTTTATGTATTTTGTACTATTTTGACGATAAACAAGTTAGACACCGTGACCAAAGACAGACAGAGTCCTTTAATGGAAATCAGCTCTCCTTTATGAGGTAAAAACAGTTAAGACAGTTTTTGGCTAAATCGTGTTAAAAATGACAGCTCTGCTTGGTACGTCTTTCACTAAAACCTTTGCGGAGCAAATATGCTTCAGCTGATTCAGTCCTAATCTGATGAAGTTTTAATCAAGGTATAAATTTAAATAGTTGTGTCTGGACAAGAATTTTTATTGTATTTTGTAATGTTTACATAGACGCTTAATTTTTTTCTAATTTACTGTTTAATTACTAATAAATCAGGTAGGATAACAGCAACATTATGACACTATCAAAACATTCTTATCTTTACACAGGTACCGAAAGTTTGCATTTTTGATCTGATGACTGTGGAGCTATACTTCATTTTTTATTTTATTTTTTGTCTTCAGGTGAAAATTACTTCTGAAACCTTTTAGCGTAAAGGGTACAGAACAAATAAAGAGCTAAAGGCAACATTATTTTCTTTAGTGGCTTCAGTAAATGAAAACACAGAAGAGTCAGTTGTGAAATATGTGGGATGAAACTAAGAACCTCAGACACATTTCCTAGAAGAGAGACAGCAGGAAACACAAAAATACAGTCTAGCGCATTATCTGCAAAAGATAATGCATTATCTTTAATATAATGTTCTTCTGTGGAAACGGTGTATACATAAATATGGACAAGAAGAAAATGATTTTGTCTAATGATCCCAATTTTAATTGTGACAAAAAATTAATAACAAAAAACAGATGAAACCTGTAATGGAAAAGAATAACAAAAAACAAAAAAACAGATCGAACTTGAAATGGAAAAAACAATAAAAACAAATTAAACCTGTAATGGTTCAATTTATAGAAGGTAATGTAATTCCTTTGTTTTTTGTGATTTCAATTACTACCTCTATGAATAAACCCATTATTTTTCCTGTTTTTGTGTTTAATCTTTCTTTATCCTTTGGACAAAAAGATTAGAAAAACAAACTTTTCTTTGAAGTCAGATTTCAAAGAAAAGTGGAAATCAGCCAGGCCAAGTGACACTCGCCTGTAAACTTCCCTGAGTTCAAAATCTGTTTAAAATGACTGTCATAGATGAATACTGGAATTACAAATATTCACTATTTTAGCTGGATTCTTGTTTCCCATCTCCAATCTTGCTAATAAGATTCAACACATTCCTTCTTCCATGGCAAAAGATGTAGATTAGCATGTTATTTTAGGGACTTTCTTTTTCACCTTCTTCTTTTCGCTTCCTTGAGAGTGAAAGCACATCTTCTGCCAGACCTCCAACTGTGAAGCGGCTGAGTCAGACACGTAACCCGTCCCACTTCCAGGTTACATCAAACATTTATACTGACTATACCTTGTTCTATTCTCCTACAGTTTGCTTTCTTTCAGAGGGGATAACTAAAACATTTATCGACATATTCGACATAAAAGCTAAATCTGGCTTTTTTGTTGCCATATCGCTTTAGGTTTTGTTTAGATAATTAAGTCAAGGATTTACATTAGAGCATTAGGCATTAAAAAGCAATAATCCTTTTGGATAACTGACAGAAAAACATATATTTCAAGGATAATAAATATTATAGTGAATCTGTCTGTCACTTTATCACCACAGGTTGCCTGGTAGATTTATCTTCTCTCATATCAGCTAAGCCGCTAATATTTCAGGCATGCTTGGGTCTCAGGGTGTGTTCACACCTGGTGGTCCGAGAACCAAAATTGCAGCATTTGTTAAACTTGCTGTCTCTTTCACACTGCAGTGTCAAATGAACCAAACCCTGTGAGCAACCTGTTCCCCCCTTTGCCTGTGGTGGCGCTGCAACAGGAACTACTGAAGGAAACGACATGAAAAACTGACACTCGGTCAACTTCCTTCTTCACAAAATGTTAACAAAAATGGGTTGTGTCACGTCAAATTTTAATTTCATATTATTGTGATGGAAACTTAAGATATTTGTGCACAAAGACACTTTTCAAGGAACTGAAGCAGGGTTTTAAATAAGACCCAAAAAAGCTACTCCAGCTTACAGTACAGAATGTGCTGCATGACGTCGTGTACTTGAAGTTAAAACCTTTTAGAAGACCATCTAGAAGGCTTTTACATTGTCCTGATGCATTAGGTTTTTATAACTTAAAACTTATATTTCTTTTATAAATCTTTAGAAATAAAAAAGAACAAATGAGAACAGCATAAGTTACATGAATCTAAACGTACGGTAAATAGTGCACTATTTTTTATATACAATGTCAGAATGGAAGGCAGGGATGAGAAAATTGTCTGCTAAACAGACATTGAGGACATTTTTGTTTAACTGTTTTCTCATAGCTACATTTCTTCTGCAAAGGTTAAAACATGACCAGCATGTTTTATTAGAGATCCAGTGCGGACTGTAAATTACAGCTATTGAAATGGTTGATAATACTAATAACTCCTTAGGTCAGGATAAATCTAACCCATAATGGTTGTTTTCTGTGTTCTGTCCCTGCTGACTCCAAAATTATTTTCTTTCATAAAGCTACATAGTAGTTGTAGGAAGATGAACTTTGCAGCTTTATTTTTTGTTCATGAAAAAATTAATTGTATTATTAAATGATAATGGATGTTTAAAGAAACTTTAATAAGCCTGATAGCTGTGGAGGCTTTTAAAGCTGAGCCACCATGAATTATTCTTTCCTTCAGTTTTATGACTGTAAGTTTTATAGCCAGTGTAGAAATTTGACAGTTTAAAAGAAGAATTGTGAATTTGATTTAGATGGAAGCCAGTTATTCACAATCCCTTGTGTTTTTTGTGATGTATGAGTTTTTGAGAAGCAAAAGAGTTTTGACCTTTGTAGCAACATTATAGTTTACACTGTTTTTTCCTCCTTTTATTTGCTTCAAGGGGTATTTTAAATGTCCCAATAGGTCTTTAAATAAGAACTCTTTTCCTTTTTGTCCATTTAGCATGCATAAATGTTTAAAATATCCTTAGATCATGAGTTAAGTAGAAACAGAATTAACCTTTAGAATATTATTTCCAGATGCTTGTATAGAAATGAAGATTCAGCTTGCTCAGCATCGGAGCAATTTAATATCTGTTTCCCTGCTGTCTCCCTCAGCTCTTCCTCACATGTGGCTGCAGGTCTATTGTAATTTTTAACATCAGTTCCTCTTGAGCTAAAAACTGCAGCAGCTCACATTTAAACAAGGTTGAGGATGCCATTCTCTTATAATTGTTCAGTGTAGTTTAAAATCACAACAGCTTGCACAGTGCACTGCTTCTTTACAGGCAGTTTCTGTCTGGGGCCGACATGCGTCCTGCTTGATCTGATTACAAGTGAACAGCAGAGTGCAGGTGTAAATGCATTTGGGACACAATGAGGACACATTCAGATTCCAGAGCTCAGGTCACATTCAGTGTTTGTTGGTGAGGCTTTGGACATGTTCTGCAAACATAAACCACCTCTTTGCCTTTTGTTGCTCTTCACAAGAAACCAGGTTTCCATCAGAATCTTTTTTCTAGCTTATCTGTTTTTTGCAAACACATATTGTGCATTAAGTTAAGTCCAAACAAAGAGGCGGTCTTTTCACAGAAACCCCTGCTGCTACTTACGTGAGCAAATAGATGTGGTTGCAGTGCCTCAATCCAGGAAGCTGGCTTTTTGAGTCCAAAGCTGTATATGTTTTGTCATAACTTATTTATGAAAACATAGCAAAATCCAGAACATATCTAGTTTAGATAATTGAAGTCATTACTTTATTGTGCAACATTATTCATTTATCATCCTACTTTCAAGCTTCTGGCTGTGTAAAATGCTGATTCTGAAATGATGTTCTTAAAACCAAAATATGATCCAAAATAATAAGTCTTTCTATAAATTTATCCACACTTTAAGGTTATTTTTATAGACTCAAACATATATTTATATTTGGCTTACCTTTGACAAAAGATTTAGCAAGAATTAACAAGATTCAGACATAATTCTTGATTAATAAACTGTTTTAGTAGTATTAATAGAGTGGGTATTGGTTCATAGTTTCCTTTTAAGCCTATGTCTTGTTTTCACTGAGTGATATGCAGATGGGTGTAGATTGGTACGTTTTATTTTTGTTGTTTGTTCTTTTGTCTGCTATAATAGTCATATTTAAGCTTAAATCTTAGTACTTTGTGTTGTTTGAAACTTAGGAAGCCAATGAAAGATGTATAATCAGTCATCTTTGACAAAAAAAAAAAATAAAATCGGTTAATACAATTATCAATCAATCAAATTTTATTTGTATAGCTTTTATTTCAGCAGCAATTATGCTTCCAGAATTATAATTTTTATTTACATAACCTTTTGACTTGCATTGCACTGGTGATACAATATTTCTCGGATAAATAAGGATACAGTCTTTGTACCTGTTCCTTTCATTTCTATCATTATATAGTCTATATAAGGATACATAAGGACACATCCTTTTATAGGACACATCTTATACATCTCTGCAGTATAGAAATGTATAATATCTCTGTGCTGCAGAGATGTTCTTAAAATATAAAACGAGCTTCTTAAAAATCCTCTCTTTTATAATCTGATCTATCAGAATACTTCTAGTTCTGGGTGCAAACAACCTCTTATGCACGCAGCAGATCAACCTTAATGCTTCAAATTAATAACTGGTTTAAAAAATGGGCTGGTTATGGATCTTAGACCCATTTGGATTATCATAAAAAGACTGATTTTTTTCTCTCTGAAGCTCATAATCTGTTCTGCATCAAGACATTTCTAAACTTCAAGCTTGGAGCTTATTCATTTGCAGAACCTCAGCAACACTTAATTTTCACTCACAGTCACGAGAGACATTGGCTAAAATCAAATGAGGTAATTATGCTTCTGTTTATGTGAGGATGTACTAATTAACCAGAATGTACTTCAAGCCAGCTGCAGGAGGGTTTTTATCATTTTTCATCTAATTTTTAACTAATCCAGGTAAAGAGTTGATCAAGTACTGTATTTGGAAATATTTCTTCAGCAGAGCTATTTCACACTTTAATTAAAAGTAATCAACAATTCATGCTGTATTGTTAATGTCTTGGTGGGCTGTTGGGTTTTCTAAATTGTCTGTTTTTAGCCATAAACAGATCAGTCTGATTGAGAAGGCAGAAAAAGCAGAGACTATGAGTCACTACTGGAGGAGATGATTTATCTGTCATTGACGAAGCCTTTTAATTTACTGCAGCCGTTGCTGAACGTTTTTGCAAGTGCAGTTTTATTGTTGTCAATCTTTACTCAATTTTCTGTTATCTCCTGTAATCATGTAATCATGGCACAAAATTCACAGAACAACCTATAAAATATTATATTTCATCATGACCAGGAAGTTTGCCATTGCAGTTTTATGGATTTAGTGTATAGCAGATCTGTTGACTAATGTTTTGATTAATCATTTGATAGCAAAGGTGCTTAGTAGATTTTTCTTTTTTGTACAGGACTGGTTCAAGCTAAAATTGCCTCTTGATGAGTTTTGGGTAGAACATATTCACAGACAGAAGCTTTTTCATCTTAAATTCAAATTGTATATATTTTTGGTTTATTTGCGGATGTCAGTGCGTTCTTTCAAGAAGTGGCCTTTTGAGTCTTCAAATGCCAGATTTATTGATTACTTCACTAGTTGACAATTATTTCAATCTTTGATTAACCACAATTAATCCAAATAATTACTTCAGCCCTACATGCATTTGTCAGACTTTTACTTCTTTTTGCAGCTTGTACAACAGCTTGGTCAGACAAACTGTAAGAGAAAACACAATAGCTTTACAGAAGCTACATAAAACTGAGCATTTCAGTTCCTCTACATAAAATTTCTTTAGGAAAGGATCTTTAGAGCATTTAAAACATTTTGTGAAAGCTTTGATTTAAGACATATTTGTGTGTGTTTCTAATGACAGCACTCAATACCACCGAGGAGAAGGGTACATGCCCACTTGGATATTTTCCCTGTGGCAATCTGACAGTTTGCCTCCCGCAGCTCCTGCACTGCAACGGCATTGATGACTGTGGAAACCAGGCAGACGAGGAGAACTGCGGTGAGTTTTGTTCCGAACGTGAAGGTTGTAGTTTCACACTGACTGCCAAATGGCTTTATTCCTAATGAATAATGGCTGTTATATAATTGCAGTATATTGATTAATGAATTGAATGATGACTCTGTCACATAGTCCATTTTTTGTGGTACATCAGTCCATTCTGCAGAAAAACATCCACATAAAATGATGCCAACATCCACATATTTCACAAGTTGGATGATGTTCTTGAACCTTTTTTTTCTCCAAATGAAGTGATTGGAATTAGACAGAATTTCCAAACTGCAGTCTAGCTCACTATGTTGGTTTTAGGGTAAAGGGTTTGTCCTTTCTGATCGGTACATGATGCTCAGCCTAAGGCAGAATCCTCTCAAGGTCTTTGGCTTCTGTTCCTGTCTTCATGCCTATGTTCTGCACCTTAACACATTCATCTATGGGACACTGAAGCAGTCTCCTTTGTAAACAGTGTGATAGCTGGAATTTCTCAGGGTGTTTAGACTCGTGTGCAAATGTGGCAGCAGATGAACAAGAGTCTCTTAAGGATCTGGGATTTTTCAGGATGAATCAGATGAACCCTGTGGAGGTTCACAAATTCTTTCTTGATATTTTAGCTGATTCCTTTAAATTCTTTCTTGATATTTTAGCTGATTCCTTTAAATTCCTCCTTGGTGTCACAAAAGGGAGCATTGTGTTTAAGGTGTTGCTTCAACATAAATCAGCTAAACTCAAATGTTGTGAATTAACCTGTCAGACACTTACAAGCTGTGACATCATAGCCTGGGCTTTCCCAGAGCTATTAACCCTTTATGTCCTAACTTTAAAATCTCTGCCTGGATATTTTTGCTTGTTTTAATTGTACGCAGTTCTTTAAATGTCCTGTAAGTAAATATATTTGCCCATTTATCAATAACAACTGGAACTTTCAATATCTAGCAAGTTATTTTTGCAACTGCCCCTCAGATTAATTTCACTAATTTCACTCCCTCTGTTATTACGGTGAAATTACCGTAATAACCCAATATTGGCTGGAAAGCGCATCATCTCCCCTTTCAGAAACCTTTGAATTTTTCAGATAGTGCGAATGGTGGCAGAATTGCGGTACTGCAAATTTGGCTGGATTGCCGCCGCTCCGTTTAGGACTTAGAGGGTTAATGGAGTTTTGTTAATCCTAAATATTAAGACTGATTTAATATCAGATTATGAGAAAGAGTTGTTGTTGATTGAAAAGTATCAGCCTGTGTATTATTTACAACTTTGAATCATTAAACAGTCCATTTCTTTGTGCATATCTTTCTTCATACAAAACAACAAACTCTTTTTAATTATCTGAATTTCTTTTTCATATTTATTTTAATGTTAATCTGGTTTTGCAGTGAAGGAGCTAAACTGACAATTGTTTCCTTTCAGCCCATTACTTAAAAAAGGGATTTGGATTTTTATGTTGAATTTGAACAGAGCTTATTGTAATCCAACATATTTTCTGTAATCATCTAATGCTGCCACATTTGATTTATCAGAACATTGCACTGAAATGAGCAATTTTACTATTTGGAGTAAAATATTATTTAAAAAAATATATCCCTAGTGTTACCTGGGAGTCTTTTGTTTTCATTTATGTTTTTATCTGTCTTTGCTCCCTCTTACTGGCTTTTCATTAACCTATGACATGAATTTCAATATGAGAGCATTATCCTCATTTAAGCATGTAAGCATCTTGGTAATTAGATAGAATTTATTAATTATTTTTCATATAGCCTTGCTTCTTGCAAAGATGTGAAATGAAGTGCTGCCACAACATTAAACAGTTTTGAAACATGCAGTTTAGTGTTCATTTTTTGTTTGTTTTATAGAAAACTCTTGACTTTCTTGTGATTCTGTGCATTCATGGCTCATTTATACTCTCAATTTGTTCCTGAGATTTACACAGAAAGAAAAATTTTATGTTTTTCTGCACAGATAATCTATTCATTCTGGCCTTGAACTTTTCCACTTTTGAAACATATGGTCTATATCTATCTGCAAGTTCTCATTATGCCTCTAGATGAAAAACTATTTCCTGTGGCAAAAGAAATCTTATTGTGAGACTTCAAAAAGATGGAAGATGAAAAGGAAAAAATAATGATCAGCCAAAATTCGGTGGAATTACACTTGTAGCAAATGTGTCCTACCTTCAGTGTAAGCTGCTTCGACTGACCTTTTGAACTGATTCATTGACAGTATGTTACTGGGAAAGAGGGAATAGAAATAAGGCTCTGATTTATTGCTCAAACACTATGAAGGTCAGTCGCACTTTATGAAAACATATTTCACTGACAACTATTAAAATAATCCCTCTTGCTTTTTCTGCAGAAAGTTTCACATTTTCTTAAGATGTAAGGAAAATGTCTCATTATGATTGGAAGCATTTTCTTTGGATGAAAGACAAAAGTAAATTTGCTCAATTTAGATGGATTAGATGAAGACTTTTCAGGAGATGTAATGGACATTGTATTTAGAAATGGTGAAGTAACAAACTGGCTGACTTGGTTTTTATTTCAGAAAAAGAACAGTTTCACTCTGACGGCAATATTAAAAAAACAAAACTTACTGAAACAGAAAACTTGGTCAAACACGTTGCCCAACTCTGACCCAAGAGAACAGCTTTAGGATTCTGTTGAGGTAAAGAGTGGAGCAACAAAATCTTGCCACTGAAGAATACAAATACATCCATCCTAAAATAAGAATAATGCTGACATTTCTATTTGAGCAGGGTTAAGACTGGATGTCAAAACACTGGAAATCAAACATCTACATTTCCCTGGGCGTCGGAGTCTCTATTTTTCTCAAGTGATCTATTTTAACACTAAACAATCTAAGAGAAGCAGCTATGAATTATTGGATGTTTTTAAGTGACAGTTTGTTGGCATATGTTCCTGCCAACCCAATGGTTTATGTCAGGAGTGTCCTGGTCCCGTCTGGCCCGTGTCATGCCAGTTTTAGTTCCAACACAGTTGACTCAAATGGTCCAATATGTGTTAATGGGCCACGATCCCAGCTTGCTCTGTGTTGTTGTTGGTAGTTATTGAAGCTGCTGTCTGTAGAACTTCACTGATGCAATCTCTGAAACGATCTGAGTCTCTGCTGCTTTCTGTGACTGACAAGTTTAATGAACTCAGGATTACATCATTTGTGACTGGATGAGCATGGAAATCTAACTTGTTCTTGTGGTGTCAGTTCCTCTGTGATTTAGTATTTTTCTGTTTTCTTTCTTTAACAGAAGTACTAGTACATTTAAAAACTTTTAATATTGCATGAAAATGAAACTCGCATATATTTCCCACGCCTTTGTTTCTAGTAATTTTGATAATTATAGCCTAATCAGTTAATTAACACAGAACACCTGCAGAGTTTTCAGAACCTTTAAATGGTCTTTCTCTCTGGGTCACAGTCAGCTGACTGGACAAATGTCCAAACCAATCCTGGAAGAAAAATAAATATCTAGAATACTTGCATCAGAAGGCAGCGTGGGGTTGAATTGAATTTCATGTTACACTTTTCAAACTATATTTGTGAAAAGAAATTGGAATAAAAAAACAAAAACAAATCTAGGTCCATCTCATAATGTAATCTTCAAGATATATAAATACTTTTGCTTGAGTACCTGATAATGATGCAATAATCTTGAGGATTTTTGGATTATTTGGTAATGGGAGTCCAAATTTGACAACCCAATTCAGAAAGTCATAGGGGAGCTGAAAATGTTGCACCTGCAAAGCACAGAGACGTTAGACGACCTGAACCCAAATACAGAATGCTGGGGAAGGTACCAAGACAAAAGAAAGAGTGCTGAGTTACTGAGAAAGCATGATTTGAAGTTTATAGCACCGTTTGCAGCACCGTTATAAAACAACTCTTTTCCCCATTCGATGGATATCGCTTTATGCCATGAGGACTGACCTTTTACTTTGACCTTCACATCTAAACCTTTAAAATCCATTTTTGTTGTTGGACCATTTTATATCTCTACTGTTGACTTGACCTAAAGTTTGCTATACTGCTTTTGTCGCATGTCTTTATTGAACCAGAAAATGCTATTTAGTTTTTTTTTACAGGATCCTAAATGTAAAGGAGACATTATGAAGTGTTTTAACATTTCAGCATAATCTTCTCACCTGATCCACAACCTACGTTTTGTCACATGAGGCTTATGCATGACTGATTTCCTGACTGTTATCTTTTAAAGGACAATCATCAATCATGACAGCCTGTAAAGCAGCTGTCAGATTATAATGAATTAATCTTCCTTTTTGGCTGCCATCTGTATCCCAGCTTTTATTCAGTCACAAAAAAATATGGTTTGATGTCAGATATTTGCCAGGAAATGTTTATGGGTTCAAGTTAGAATAACTTAATCTTTCTTTATCCAGCCTGACATGTATGCTATTGGTCCATTCCAGACTCTCATAAAATAAATCCCCAGAAAAGTTTCCGTTTCCCGTCTTCTGCAGTTGTTTGTGTTCGTCCTCTGATGTTCTCTTTTATTACTTGTAACGCCACGGACTCTTTCCCTGTTCCAGTAGCACAGTCCGCTCACATTCCATGTAATGAACATCACTGCAGAAAAATAATATGTCTTCAGCTGTTTGGGAAAAGGGGAAGTGGAGACAGTTTGACTCGTTTAACAGCCAATGTGAGTCCACATTGTACCAGATTTTGGCAGCTTGCCGGTTTGTACCTGCTGGGCAGAGTTCCCAAATGACAACTACAATTAATTTCTGCAAAGAAAGAAACAATCAGCAATAACCTCCTTGTTATTAATAATTTATTCATCACACAAATTCACTTAGTGGCATTCTAATGGACTTCCTCAGGAAAATAAGAACAATGTCATCATTTCCTCTGCAGTTTTTTTTTTACATTATTTCTTGAAGGTTTATGACTAATGCCTCACTGAACTTAGCAAAGACACTGCAGTGTGTGCTGTAAATGCCCAGGACAGCTGTTCTAATTAAAGTTGTATCAGCATTTTTCACATGATGAAAAATCTCCCCTATCAATATGATAATCAAGAAATATTTCGGACTTATTTTAGGATTCAATGATCAGGAGAGTTTTATAGCAGAAAAATAACTTTTTATTGAATGATCCAAGTCTGACTACATGTAGCATGACCAGCCAAACTATGGGAAAAAAACATGCGACTTATTGACTGGGAGAGATTGTAATTTAACCTCTGATTGATAACTGTAACACAAGTAATATATTTTCTTTGTACAATTTTATATCAATTCAGGCAGTAAAGAGCTAAAATAACACCCAATTTGCAAATTGTTTTGGGGTAAATTGAAAGAATATTTTCAACAGTATGAACAAAATGTTGCTAACTCTTTGAAAATGGTTGCTGTATTTATCCAACTATGAACTAAAAACATATGTAGATGAACCATAATCTCAGTTTTGATCTGACCCTTTTATTAAATTAATGAGAATGATTTAAAAAGCCTGATTACTAAAATATGAATACCTTTTGCTGTACCTTTTCCATTAATACAAGATTTTACTTTGTCAGTAATATTTTTCTCCCAATTAAAATTCAAAGTCTTCATCCACACAATTTGCACAGTTTGAGTTGCAGTCACACAAAATCAGACCAAGGGCATCAAAAGGCTCCCAGGTCACACTTTGGACATCCCTTATTTAATGAGTTAATTTGCTGGCATCCTTTTTTCATTAACACAAGCCAGACATAAAGCCTTTTAAGTATTACTGTGGGACCTGAAATAGCCTAATTAAAAGTAAAAGCTCTTGAAAACAAGTCCTACTAACAGCTAAGAGTATGAAAAGTATTATGATTAGGCTGCTGTTTATTGTCAAACACCATCTGTGTCATAATCTCAGCTGCCAAGGCTTTGTTACTGGCAACAGCTAGGAGATTAAAAATCAGCCCCATTTTATCAAAAAAGCAAAAAGAAAAAGAAAACTCTGTTTTGCAAAAACAGGTCACAATATATTATGCAGAAGGATTTTCCTTGGGTAAAGTCACCCACTTTTCCCTGCAGTGTCTGGTCTGTACAGTGGAAAACAGAACTCATCCTCAGCCGTTTGAAATAAGGTGTCAATACCTCAAGACGGAGATTTGGGACATTAATAAATGCTTAAACAAAACCTTTTAATTTTTATCTGATTCTACCCGGGCTGGGAGCATGAGCGCTGTTAAAAGTAACACTGACTCATGTTCTATTGTTTGGTGACTGTGGCCCATAGGGCAACAGTTGTCAGCTCTGTGTTCTCAAAGACCAAGGGATGAGAAATGGTTTCTGTCTTTTGAACAATCCACATCTAAACCAATGAAACTGTCAATTTTCCGGTACTCTAGAACCCCTAAATGGGTCGCTTTGACAGCCGTATAGTGAAAATGACTTAGCGGCTACAAAGAAAACTTTTGTTCTTATTTTTATTGTTTGATCAACTGAATTGAAATTATAGAATATCATTTAGGCCCTGTTTAGACAGTCGCTTGTTTACGCTTCTCTAGTGATCAGAATCTCTGATTTCAGCACTTTTTGAAATGAGGTGTCAGAATGAACGTTTTCACCGAGGTGTGAAGTACTCTGCAGGTGTGAAGTGATCATGTTCTGACTGCAGGGCTGCAGGGTTTGTTCTGCACATGGATGGACAGCTGTCAACAAAAACAATAGCGTTGTGCTTTGTGTGCTTCTTAACCAGTTTAAAATAACTCCTGATACAGAATACATGTTGCTATTTTCTAAATGGGGTGGAGACCTAAGGTCAAAAGCGTATGTGCGTTTTGACGACATGCTAAAATCACAGCGCCATACAGTGGCCTGGCATGACAACTACAGCAGACTCGATGTGTCTGTGATTTTGTCTAAACATGGAACTTTTTCCCAATCAGTATCTGAAAATACTCGCAGGTTTCCAAACAGCAATTTCATGTACTTGTGACCTTAGAGGGAAATAATTAGTAATGCCTCGCTTGACGCCTCTGTCGCATGTTTGCATTAGTATAAAAACTGCAGTAAAAGCAAAGAAAATTACAAAACCACTCATGCACAAAGCATACATTACAATCATTACACTGTGCATACAGATACTTATACCTAATAGCGGTTTTATTTTTGGAGTGTTTCTTGTATCGGCCTGAGGATATACTTGTTGTGTAATGATGTTAAATCATTAATTCAATGTAGAAATCAAAACCTACAAGTGGAGGTCTCACGCAAATTTTCCCTAGTGATATCCAATAGTTACAGCCTCAACCAGCCACAGCTACACTGGAATATTTATATAGTTATTTATATAGTTTATTTTTAGGATTTTCACAGACCTTTTGGTATGCTAAATTGATTTCTGACCTAATATTCTTCAGATTCTTGCATGAACTCATGCGATAACCTCTCTGCTCTTATAGTTGTTACCATCTAGCTTTAAATTGCTATTTCCACCTTTAAAATATCTAACAGAGTCTTCTGGTCCCACTGCAGGGCCTGTTTTAGGTGCTTCTCTGCTGTCACACACCTTACTTAAATGTATCTGTGTCACTAGACCTAGTCATACAGCAACTGATGGTAGTTGAGCAGGTAATGAAATCATTTGAATCAGGTGGAGTGCAGACTCATCTAAACCATGACGACCAGGACTGAGAATCCCTGGTCTGTTGTTTATAGCAGGGGTTGCAAAGTCCAGTCCTCAAGTGTCATTATCCCTGAATTTCTAGATGGAGCCCTACTCCTACAAACCTGAATAAAATGGCTGAGTTCCCTCATAGGCACAAATATGACCGACTAGGGAAAAGTAATGGTGATACTTTGCTGACATTTTTTAACAGAGAAAAAAAACGATCCAAAACAGAAATCTGATATCAATGGGACTTTCTGGTGCACCATGGGAGTTATGTTATCTTCTGTATTTTAGATTTGTAACCTCACTTTCTGATTGGCTGAATGCCACATTCATCAGGATGCATTCTTGTTTGTCCTCGGGGGAAACCCAAAACTCTGTGGTATTGGCTCAAGACAATTCAACATGTTGTATATCTCAAATGAGATTTTAGATCAGAGCAGTCCCAATGTCTCTCCAAGCAGTTCAGATCACGCTTGTTGTGTGAAATATAGAGCAGGAATATCTCATATGATTATTTTAAGAGCCATCCTGATCATTTTTGGATGATTACAATTGTTAGAATAAAAAAATGAAATGAAAGTTTGGAGATCAAGAAGCAAAGCAGATATTTGTAAAACCACCAAAATGTTGCAGAAGCAAACAAAAACCAATACTGGCATCTTCATTTGTTCCACTTAAGATCAGCAGCATTTGTGTAGCTGAACCAGCAGATTGTATAAACAGTGCTGCTTTATTATGCAGGACACTTCAGCCTCTCTTGTAAATGTGCTGAAAGCTGCAGCCTTTCATGGATCCACATAGAGGTATAAATCACTTGTATCGCTAAAAGACTGAAATCAATCGAATACATGCGGTGAATATTTTTAACATTAACAAGCAATCATTATAAAAAATTTACATATTTGAATTATTGTATCTTTTATTATCATTATTAATTGTCTTAAGCTGCTCAGGAAGAGCTCTTTATAAATGTACAATATTTCAGATGCGCCAAACTTTTTCTGCTTCTTCTCTCCATGTGGAGGGACAGACGTCATGAACTACAACAGCTGTGTAGCATAGCAACATGGTGCAAAAATGGTCAACACAAAAAACAAAGCAATTAATCACTCAGCCTGAAATGAAGTGTTACGCAGAAAATCACCCGGTGGCTTCTGCATCCATATTTAGCGGGTGATCCGTCAATAGCTGTGTGTTTAGGGCTTAAGATATGATCTCAGCGTAGAAGCAGTATTACACAGCAATGGAGAAATAATTTGATCTGTAAAAGATTAAAACTAAAAAAAAAAAAAAATGTGATGGTAATTTGTAAATGGTGTAAACGAGCTCATCGCTCTTTAGTCCCTCCAGGTGCAGTTTTCTTCCATTTCACAGATGTTCACTATTCCTTGATCTCTTGCGGTTTTCAGCTTATTTTAAGGTGCCTCACTTTACTGCTCTTGTCTCCATTCCCCCCCATTTTTCTTACAGCTATTTAATGTCAGCTGTTAAGAAAGAGACATTTTCTTCTACCTCTTCTGGTATCCTTTTTTGCCGTCGCCAGGTCTCTGCTGTAGATTTAGAGTTTGAGTGACGGAGCATATGCCCAGGAGGCGGTGGAGCACAGCATGGTCACAAGCTGTGATTTACATTTATTAGAGCCCCCCGACTTGCTCTGATTGGTTGCTTTCTTATGTGGTGTAGATGGATTTATAGGAATCACATTAGACTGCGACAGTAAGAAGGCAACTTATTGAAATGACTTATATAAGAAAGCTTATTACTTTTCAAGCTGCTCAGTTTTATAACCATTCTTGTGTTTGAAACAGAACTGTTTTTGCTCAGTTTGTTTCTTTGTGAAATTCTCAACAACATAGCCTGACAGCATAAGTATGATAAAAGGAGTAGCAACATCAAACTTAGAGTGTATGCTCATTACAACAATGTAAGGTGCCTTAGTAACACAGCATTGCTAGCAGTTCTCTGACTGTGAAACTGAAGACCTGATGAAATCAGTTTGATGTGAGTTGGTTTGAACATCCAGATCTGTTTAACGTATTTGCAGTTTATATTCACCTGGTTACTAAAAGATGGGACCCCTACCAGAGCAAGTACTGCTTTATTTGATCAGTAAAACCAACAACCTGTTCATGTGGGTGTTGTTAACCTTGAAAGTGTTGCTGCTGAATGTTCTCACATTTTATTCTGGGGTAGAGCAGCATTTTAAAAATGATTCATTATTGAAATGTCTGGATAAATATAGACTCAGACTACAGGCAGATTCTGACCTTTTGAATTGTTTTTGTGTAGATGTCAAAATTTGGCTGAATTTGGACATGGGCGTATCACCTCAGTCGTACGTGATTAGGAAATTGTTACTCAGCAAGAACACCATAGTCGGAGTAAAAGAGCAGTTTGAGGCGTTCAGCAAAAAGTTTGAAACAATTTTGAATCTAGTAAAGGAGATGCTTAAAAGTCTCCAAAACTCCTTAGATGTCACCACCAGGCCTACAACAGGCTATTGCTATGGTTGATATGAAAATGCATGCTTGTGGAATTGAAGATGGGTGATGCACAAAACGGGAACTTAATGAAAACCTTCAGGCCAGGTTTCCAGGGAGAACGCAGCCAAAGACTTGGACCAAATTAGCAATAAATGGAATTTTAAAAAGTGATCAAGTCCCAGATCTTTGTTCTCTTGAGAGGAGTTTAGATCAGGCCTAAAAAATCCGATCTGAGCCCATAGACATTTTGTTTGAGTCCGATTCAACCCGACTCATTAATTTACTGTGATTAGGGCAACATGCACATTAGATTTGTGCTGCGTTTGTTGCAGTCTGATTTACTTCTGCACCTTTTCCTATATTTACACTAGAACAGGATTCTGCAACTGTTATAATCTAAGGAGCCATTTTGTTCTCAGGCCAGCCACAGAAATCTCATTAAGAGCCACAGATGTCACATGATTCTTGGGAAAAAGACATCATACACACCCTGTCCATAAAGGGAAATTTGCTATTTTTTAATATCCACCATTTTATCTGTGTTTATAGGGTTTGAAATCAAGATAAACATAATATTTTGCAAATAGAAGTTGGAAAGTTTTTTTTTTTTTCTGTGTGATGAAAAATTGTGTAAAATAAAAAAGCACACAGATTTCAAACTGACCAGTAAAAAAGATCTGAACGCATGCAATGTTTTGCCATTCTTTGTGGCAGGGTGTACTAACTGTTAGGATACATAATTTTCATTCACAAATTGTCTTTTTTATTAAATAAAAACTTTTTTGTGTTACATTAACAGACTGAAAGGCAACTGGACTTTGCAGATTTTGTGTTTAGTTAAGCTCAACTGTGAGCCTCCAGGAATGACAAAAACTCTTAGGTGTCTAAACATCTTCAGGGACAAAATACTGAGGGAAAATCTGGATGTCTTTGGTTTGTAATAGACATGACAACAGAGAATACAGCCAACTTTTTCTGGTGCTTTTATTTAATTTAGTTCACTTTGTCTTCAAAGACAAAAAAATGAACAGAATAGATTTTGATAGAGTACTAAATATGTAATGGGGTTTCCTAAATTTTCTCTTTAACAGGTTCAGAAAGTTGAGCATCGTTTAAATCTTAATTTCACTGATGTTTAGAAATGCTGACAGTTGATTTCTGCCATAATTTCTTTAACAGACAGATTGGGTTTAATGTTGTCAGCACAGTAATGAAAAGAAACAACGTGCTTCCGAAAAATCGACTTCGGTCAACAAGACAAACAGTAGTGAATCCTATACAGACCCCTGAGTCACTCCAACATGGAGAAAGGGACGGAGATGCTTCCTGTATTAATATTTTGTTCTGCACAAATACTAATGTTCTATTTTTAATACTTCATTTCTGTTCACATTTGCAGAACAACATTATGTTACCAAATAAATCTTAAGGCGTTGAGTGTAAGCAACGAAAGTATGATTTTTATCAAATCTGAATATTGTATACATAAAAATGCTTTGCCCTGAAAAAGTATTAACTTATTTGCACTGATTGTTAAATTTGAAGTGAAGAAGATAAGATGTCGCTGAGGGTAATTCTAGATGAAAAATAATACTTCACTGCCCAAATGATTGCTTCACTGACCTGAAAAATCCATCAGCGCTTCAGTTAGGCTGATGAGACACTGACTCAGATGTTTTTTTGTTCACAAATGAGCAGCAACCCACCGCTTACAAAGCATAACTTCTAGAATAAAGCTGAAAGAAAAAAGTTCTGACTCAATACCTTGAACACTGAAGAAAGCTGCACATCAGTGTCGGCTCTGATTCTCCCTCCATCCCAGTCCTTAAATAACCTGAGGCTGTTTTACAAGTTAAGCTTGTGCAGGAGGCGGAAAAGGGGCTGCGACAGAATTCATACAAAAATAATGCATTTTTTGTGCATTTTGCTAATATTCAATATCTACAATAAAAAACATGAAACAGCAGGGAGGAATCTACGCTGTTATGGTTGTTTGCTCTCCAGTTTCTGACTCTGACATTGAGAAATCAATCTAACTCATACAGAAGGTCACAGCAGCAGGGACTTCCATGAATGTCAATTGAAGGGATGATATTTTACTGCATTGGTATTCACTTTGTGCAGAAAGGCATGTTGTTTGGTAATGATTAAAGAGCACAAAGATAAGAGGGAGGAAAAATCTGCAATTGCTTTCATACAATGAGGCAAGAGCAGGCAGCCTGCTGCTGGAATGAAACTTTTCTTTAGGTTAGACTAATGAAAAGTTAGAAATGTGTTCACGTTATTAAGACTGAAAATGTACTTCTATGAAGAAGTTCAGGGAAAAACAGAAGTCTCTTCTTTTCTTATTGTTTTTAGCATAGAATAAAATTTAATATGGTGTCCTTATGTTGAATTGAACATTAGTACAGTGTCACCAAAATATAAGAAAATCAGGGGGAAAAAAAACAAACAGAAAATTGTTTTGCGGCATTTTCCTGTTAACTTTCCATACAGAAAAAAATAATATTTCATAAGTTCTGAATGAAGAAAAGTCAAAGTTTTCTGAAAAGACTAAACATTCTACATATGAAACAAGATTCAAAAGTGAAAACAAGTAAAGCTGTTTAGCAGCACAAGAAGTCAAGACATTGAGAGCTAAAGCTTTGCCAACTTTTAATCACAACTGTCAATCAAAGTTGGAGGAAGCGCATTACACGATTATTCAAACAGGGAACCTCTTAGGTTAACAGTGAGGATTTTCAGCTGCAAGCTTCTCTGTCAAAAAAGCAATCAACTGCTGTCGACATCTAACCTTTTTCTGACCGCATCTGTTTGTGAAAATGAAAGTAAGACGCTTGTTGTGTCTCTTCTGATCTTCAGCAGCCAGCAGGTCCTGCTTACGCAGTAGTGTGTTTGTGTAATTTTTTCAATAAGCTATGGAGATAACATATACACTGTTTACTGCTTTGAAGTTTCCAGAATTTGTGGGTGAAAAGGACAAAAACAACACGATGGTGAAATTTATCTTTGTGAAATCAATCTGTCAGCAGTCAGATCTATGAGAAGCACCTAGAAAATGCCTTCAAAAGGTAGTTATAGTGTCTTCTATAACTATTCACACTACAACCACAAACCTCTGTGTAGTATCTCCTGACTGTATGTGATATAAAATATTGTATAATCCTGAAGTGGAAGAAAAATAATTCATGTTTTTTCCTTTTTTTCTAATAAATCGGAGCACAAAAAGTTTCATTTGTGTTTTAACCTCCTGAGGAAATGCATTATGAACCTCTTTCTGTAGCTGTTACATGTTTCTACCATCTTTTCACATGGATATAGCTGTTTTGTAGAACAGCTATATTTCCGCTAATTTAGAGGGACAGCATCTGTCAATATCACTTTTCATGTCTTGCAGCAGACTTTCATTTGGATTTAGGTCTGGAAATTTATCAACCGCTGAGATTAGAGATTACGGGTCACTATGGGATTTGTGTCACTATTCAAGAATTATTGACCTAAAAAAAAAAGCTCCCACTGGCATATATTTTCACATTTAAAAATGCAAAGCTAGTTTTGGGAATAGTAAGAAAACCATCCATCAGAGTGTCGCCTCACACTGGATCTCATCTCCATCCTGTCTTTAGGTTATACTTCCTCAGTCCTGATCATGGAGACAGTCTCTCTACAAAGTGACCGCCTAATATTTGATGCACTGACTTATTTGTTCTTCATGGACTCTCACACTTTATTGGCAGTAGATTTGTTATTTTTCAGTGTTGACCTTAATGTTTTACTTCCCTAGGAACCAAAACCTCTCTCAATGATTTGGTCTGTGCAGAGTGTTATCGATAAAGGGGTTTTAGTCTCATTAGGGGTGTTGCACCTGCCTCACTGTCATTTTCATTCACGAGGTTTGATGTAGGAAATAACTTTTAAAATTATTTTCCTTCAGCATACAGTCAGTTTCAAAAGTGTTCACATCCCTGTCAAACTGCTAGCATGATTGTAATTTTTAAAAGATCATCACAAATCATTTCAAAATTGCTTCAAACATCCGTTGCATTGAAGAGGAAATTCTAAAAAAGTAAGAAATAAAGAAAGATAAAGTAACTTTCTTCTATGCGTGTGCAGGACTCTTGTTGGCCCTCTAAATCATAAATAATACTAATACTCATGAGAGATTTGTGGTCAAATAAATGACAAATGTAAACCTAAATTTGTCAGGCTTATGAATAATTTGGGGCTTAAATGTAACAAGAAATTTTCAGTAATATATAAATAACTAATATTTTTGTGAAATGTTAAAAAATGCAAATTCTTGATGGAAATAAATTAGAACACCATGAAATAACTGTAATGAAAGACGGTGAGTTTTTGGCAACTCATTTTCCAGGATCACTGTGAATACAAATCAAGAAAAAACTTAACCTGGGGAATCAATAAAGTTTAGTAATGTCCTGACAAAGTCATAATCTGTCAGAACATCTGTGGAGTCCCCTGAGGAGAGCTGTGGACAATCTTTTTCCCAACATTAGATATGATATTTATACCAAAACAGACTGACTGCTTGCTAGGAATCCAAAAGTCTGTCAAGTTTTATTTAAGGGTGTACACATTTACCATTTGCAACTAGATTATTATATGTGTAAAGGAAAATTTTTTAAAATACTTTTCAGTCTCGTTTTCTTAGCATGAATCTCTACCTTTTTAACCAGGTGTGTAAAGTTTAAACAGCCACCCTAAATTGAGGAACAGCTCACCTAGGATTTATTTGCACAAACAAAAAAAAATGTCTTTGCAGACATTTTTAAATAAACATCTTAATTTAGAGACGTCCCTTAGCATCGCCTTGCTTCATAACTGAACAGTGTCTGCAAAAGAGAAACGCTCTGATCTTGGATGGTTCCTATGCCTTCCAGGTCCATCACCGAGGCCTCAGAACAATAACATGCGTATCGGAGGTGTGGTTATGTGGGCATTTTACTCTTCACTTTCCTGCATGGCTCTTTATGTTTTCCCCATCTTGTCAGAGTTGGTTTTTCAAGATAAGAAACTGTCATGGGCGTTCGTGCTTCTTCAACCCTTAAGGGCTTCAGTAATAGGACGGAGCGGATGAGCTGTCAAATAGATATCAGCTAACGTGGATACTCTAAAAACAAAAACACTGTTTGACTGCAGGGCAAGAAATGAATCTTTACAAAAAGGCAAGTTAGACATCTGTGGAAGAACTTGCTGGGCTACAAGCAAGGTGCAGCTCTTGGTATGTTTAGTAAAACCTCTGCTTACAAGTTTATGCTTCAACGATTACCTTGGAGAAAGTCTGCGTCTCCAGCAATTCCTTACCATAGAGTATAATCTGAAGGGACCGTTATTTTATTTTTTACATTACTTTCTCAATCATAGATCCCATTTTGGAAAGTTAGTCAGAGAAAGTTCTTTATTTATTTAGTTTAATAGCTACAATAATAACCAGAACGCAGAAATAATCCATGATGCTGAATTAATTTAAATCTCAGTCATTCCTATGGACCTAAAAATGGGTTTGCATGAACTTTTAATTAGTTCTAGCAAAACTTTTGAGTTAATATTTTATGTTCAAGTAAAATCAACTCTGATTTATTTATTCACTACCAGTTTAATCAAATCAGTTTGATTTTACAACTAGTTTTGTCAATGCTTAGCGATCACAATTCAGGTCACAATAAATTTGCTCAACCATCAAGGGATTCATTTGGATCCTTGTACTTTTTAAACTGAATATGTTCATGTTATGTCTGTTTCATTGTGAAAGACATTTGATTTTAAATGTCTAGATCTCAGTTAAAAGGTTTTCACACTATTGGATTTCTCTTTTGATGTATATTAATTTAACCATCTGACAAAGTGATACCTGTGATTATCTTTTTTAATCTTAGAAATGTGGGTTGGTATTAGATTTGTTTATTTTTTTTAATAAAGAAGTAATGTTTAACTATAAGTTGGCAGGTAAAGTAATGAGGAGAGGACCAGTAGGTCTGTAACAGAACATTTTTGATTTAATCAAACTAAAATAATGTTCAATATTCAAATTCATACTTACTATTTGAAGTATTATTTATTTATATATATATATATATATATATATATATATATATATATATAAACACAGCAAGCTTCTGTGTCTCGTTGTGTTTGTAGCCTAAAGAAACAAACTCCTGAATTGCTCATCAGAGGTTTGGCAAACATCTGATTTTCTTTAAGAAGAAATATAGAAATTTCAAAATCAATTATTTCTCAAGATTTGATTTATTTTTTTCTGATGAATAAATATAGTTAAATTAAAGATTACATGTCTCAAAGTTTTCAGTCTGACACTTTTAATTTATTTTTAGGCTTTTCAGTCCCTATTTGGCTATTTATGTTCTGCGTTTATTTCAAATTTGAATTCACGTTTTGGAAGCAAGGCTGCTGGAAATGTTCATTTATGTTTTATCTCAGTGTCAGTGAATAATTCATTTTGTGTTCTTCCCAGTGCAGATAGTTTGGACATCTCCAATTAAAGTTAATATGTAAATTTATAAATATTTTGTCAACATGCTAGAGCTCCCCCAAAATGGTGAGTGTAAGGTTCCTTTCCAGGGCTCAAACTACTGTATGTGAGAGATTCTGCACTCGCTCCGTGTCAATTTAAAGTTGGCAACTGGGTTCAACATGTTAAAAAAATATATATACAGGCTGTGTCAAAATTGGCATTGACACATTTAACATGTCTTATTGCTGTGTATCGTATGTGTTTGTAAAGGGAAAATGATTTATTGTTGAATAATGTTTATTAGATTAAAAATGATTCAATTTGATTACCTGAAGTCCGACTTTCTCTCGGTGTTGGTAGTGTGTCTGTAGTTGATTGTTGTAAAAGAAATAATCGTGGCGGGGGCATCCCAGAGCAGGAAAGTGAAAATATCCAAATTGAGTTCAATGTGGGATGCAAAATGTACTTTAAGTTTAAAAATGGGAAAAAATAAAATGTTTTGTTTATGTAGTTGGGTTCTTAATAAAGCTTACACAGCTGCAATGAAATGCCTTTTTTTGTTTGTTTTTATTTTAAATTTCTCCTGATTTTTATATATATATATATATATATATATATATATATATATATATATATATATATATCTATAGATTTTTTTTGTGGTGAGAGATTTGACACTGTATTTAGAGTTTAGTATTTGTAGATATTTTTTT